>PVHX01025321.1:0-22558 GCA_004024805.1 Geosciurus inauris | reverse complement strand
AAGTAGAAGAAAATGAAAACTAATGTTGAATTTACCAAGAACAGCAAGTTCTAAGGAAATCCTGAAGTTAGTTTTCATGCTTTTCAGTTAATCTCTATGCTGTTTTTTTTAAAATTTTAAACTTGTATTTTATATGATTTTATCTTGCTGAAAATGGTCCAAAGATTGGACAAAGAATTTCCATGTACTTTTTGCCCAGGTTTCTCAGATGTGAAAATCTTATGTTATACAAGTACAGTGAGCAAAATCAGGGAATTAATATGAGCACCCTAGTCTAAACCGTAGAGCTTATGCAGATCCCACCAGTTGTTTTATGACTGTCCCTTTTATGGTCCAAGATCTCCATTGACATGAGATGGTACAGGTGGTAACAATCACATTAGTGAAGGCCCAAGGGTGTGAGACCTCTACTTTGGCCACCAAACTGAAATGCTTTCTAGGGTTTGGGGACATAAGGTAGGAGAGATATAAAAGACACAGAGGTAGGAAGTGACCTTGGGGATCATGGTAAGTGTTTCTTGTCCACCATAGAGCAATGGAGAGACATCGAGTTTTCATTTTTGAGTGTGATGATGAGATTTGTGTGGGGTTTCTTTTGTATTTGTATTTTAGTAAGACTAGTGTGAATATGGGAGGGGAGAGTGGGGGATGAAGCAATCCTAGAAAAAAGAGCAATAATTAGAACAACCCAGACAAGAGATGATGATGGCCAAAACCATGGGCATGGAGAACAGTGAACAAGCCTGAGATAGGGTGAAAGCAAAAGCAAAGGGACACAGAGATTGGCTGGAAAGAAAGGGAGATGATGAAGGTGAAGGAGAGAATGATAGAATAACAGAGAAGGTGATGGCAGGGATGACAGATTGAGGGAGGGGTACAGTGGAAGATGCAGCCAAAGCTTTATAACCAAGTGGAAGCTGGACTCTCCCCATTAAGACACAATAGAAAGAGTAGTTTTGCAGCCATTTTTAAGTCAGAGTGTTTGGGTAACTGCACAAAGTTTGAGTAAGAAACTGAGGTTCTCTTGATGCTCAGTCCAGGGCTGTTGAAATTTATCATGCCTCCCAAATATTGTCAGTCCTGCAAGTCTTAATGGAGCTGCTACAAGGTATAAAATGTACAGACACTCCTGAGATGTAGCTGTGTACCATCGTGTCTACTCTGGGGAGCCCACAGTTAGAGACCACCCCAGAATTGGGCATGCCCTATGATAAAAGTGGTCCAAGGAGGCCCAAGTCTGGACAATTTCTGTTGAGATTATATTCTGCTCAGAGAGCAAGACACCCAAGCTGGGGTCAAGAGGGCAGTGTTGATGAAAGGCTTTGTCCCAAACACTGCAGAGTGGGGTACCAAGAGCAGAAGGAGCTGAGTGGCACGACAGAATCAGCACCTGGCTGGAAAGTCAGGACTTGGCCAAATGCCAGGGAGTGATGCACACACATCTATGGTTTCAATGTGTCCCTTAAAGTTCAGATATTAGAAAATTAATCCTCAAATTTATATGTTAATGATGTTTGCCAGGGGGGCCAATGGGAGGTAAACAGAGTTAGATAGATTATGAGAATGGATGAGAGTGGGTCTTCATGATGAGATTAGTGCCCCCCCCCCTTTTCTCAGTGCAGGATATGGAACCCAATTAGTGGCTTTATACAGAGCTGAAGAAAGACCCAAACTAGTACACTCGTTCTGTCTCACCACTTTAATACTCTCCATCATGTTATGATATAGCAAAATGACCTCCCCCAGATGCAGATACCTCAATATTGGACCTCTCATCCTCCAGAACTGTGAGAAATAAATCTTCTCTTCTTTATGAATTATTCAGCCTGTGGTATTCTGTTATAACAAACAAATATAGCATCCTATTCCTCCAGTCTATCAGAGAAGTAATGGGGATTACTGCTTCTAAATGGAGGAGATTGCCACAGCTTCATTTTCCCATTCAGATCTGAGGAGGGTGGGGCTCTGAGAGGTTATGCAACATGCTCAAGGTCACACAGGTAGTGCAGAGAAAGGACTTGGACTAAGGTTTGCCTCCAAAGCCCTTGTTCCTTCCTCTGCTCTCTGTCAGCTGATATCAAATGGAAACTCTAGTAAAGCCTAGGAAACTCACAAAATCCAGGAGAGGGCATGGAGGTGATGTCTGGATGGAAGGAACAAAGGGGAAAATTACAGTTAGGAGTTTGAAATGGTCATTCGAATCCAAAAATGCCCTGGTCATCAGGAAAAGTTCTTCCCTATAAGCCCTACAAGGGAACATAGGAAGATAAGGTCCAGTTCCAGGGAACTGAGGGCATAGCAGGGAGGATGGTCACATCGGCACTAGCCTGGAAACATGGTTGTCCTCTGGCAAGCAGAATCCAACCAGAGAAGTCATGGACTCTCAGAAAAGCATGACTGGATCTGGCGAGAGGCTCAGTGCTGATGCTTTCTTCTCATCCTGATTCAGAATCTTGTTCTTGAACATCTGGGAGGAATGTGGCAAGGATCCAGCTCAAGGCTCAGCTCCAAGGGGTCTTGTTGATATTTAGAGAGGCTTCTCTTCCTTTCTGACCCATATCCGCCCTGTGTGTATACCTGCTCTTCTTGGCTGGCTGGGCTGGAAGCCCTTGAGAAGTGGAGGTCTCAGCTGGACTCTTCCTTTCCCTACAGCATTTGCAGAGTTGGAAGCCTGTTCTGGCCTAACAGTCAGCACCTTGGCTGCTCAGCTGAAGGGGGATGTCTGGACAGACAAGGATAATTTGGATCAGCTAAATTCTACAGGATGGGGTGGTAAGAATAGGGGAAAGAGTAAAGAAGAGGATTTGGAATGTGATAACTGAGGAAAGGACTTGCCTTGCCCTAATTTTTCATCTGCTACAATTGTAACAAATGTTGGCTACAATCAGGTAGTTTTTAAATGACTTCCAAGTCCACCTGCTCAACTTGCCAGAACTATTTCCCCACTTTTCTTCTCTGGAGGCCCCAGAGGTCCCAAATTTGGCAAACCTATTGCCCACAGATTGATTTGATTTGAGACTACAGAGGTAAGAAAGATGGCCAGTCTAAGGAAGGACATAGTCCAGCCTGGGAGTGTGCACTATTGCTGTCAGTAGAGCTTGTAACAGCTTCAGTGAGCCTGTGGTCATGGAGAAGGAGCACAGACAAGCAGTAAACAATGTCCCTGTGCACTGACTGATCAACACAGTCTACTACAAATGGCTGGGCAGTGTATCTGGAAAATGAGTTGGGGTCCCAGACCCAGTATCCAAGGGAAGAAGTGAGCCATGTGAAGATGTGCGTGTGTGTGTGTGTTACAATTTTCTTTATGTCTTGGGAAAAGAACCTCAAGTTTCTCCAATCCCTTTCTATCATATAGCCTTGGCAGCTCTGAGAGATAGTTTCCCTATTAAGAGAACAGCTGCTGATTTTGGCTATAGTAAACCTCACTCAGTTCTTGGGAAGAAAGAAGATGCTCAGCTGTCCTCAAGAGCTACCAGCGGAAATAAAAATAAAAAATACAAGACCAGATGGGCCTGCAAGATAGAAAACTCCCCAGGGGCACTGTGGTTCTCTCATCTTTAGCAGAAAGCTGCAAACTCCGGAGGGTTATAATGTTCTCTTCTCCTGCCCGCAGCCTCTGGTACTCATCTCCACAGTGCAGGTTACACAGTTCTCAGGGCACCTCCCATTCAACCTTTCAGGATATGAGACACAGGTAGAATGATAGGTTTCCATGAGACAACAGTGAGAAAGGCTCAAATTTCCTGGATAAAAATATTTTGTCCACCTCACATTGCCCATTCTGTCATAAGTGACTCATTTCTTTGGGTGTTGATTTCTCCATCTGTGGGATTTGATCTGAACCATGTAAAACAGACATTAACATTTGTGTTATTGCTTTCTTTGTGCCAGGCATGATGAGTACACAAATTTATCAAGTCATACTTAATCCTCCCAGTACTCTTGTGTTATGTGCATTTTATAGATTGGAAAATTGAGGCTCAGAGTGGTCAAAAAACTTAAACAAAGCCAGAGAGCTAATAAGTGGCATTGCCAGTTAGTCTCTCACAAAAATTACTTAAATACCAGGATAAACTGCCTTCCTGGGCATACTGATATAGGTTATTGAGAGGATGAGGACTAATTTTTCATTCATTCAAGACATAAATATAACTAGGAATCAATCAATCATCTATCTGATAGATATGTGAGGCACACTTCCCCAGCAGAAATATGTTTCGGTTACCCACAGTTTCCTCCTGCCCGCTCCACCTCAAGTCATAAAGATGGCTATACAACAAAATATTGGAGGGAAATTAGCATCATCAGAGGGACATGTCAAATTACATTGAAATTAACAACTACATGAAAAGTATATTGCCTTAGGGAACAAAGTTTAGAGCATCAGGAAATTAGAATAAGAATACCTCATGTCAACATAGAAATAATATCATAGAAATAAATGAGAATATTTTATATACAAATTAAAACCCTTAGGGATTTGGAGAAAATAAGATAAAATTAGGGAGTTAAAGAGAAGAATTAATATAACTACAAAATGAATTTGTAAGCTGGAAGATGGCAACAAAAAATTCTTCCAAAATGTAGCCCCAAAGAATGAAGAAATGAAAAGTGTTAAAAATATAGTGTGAGACAGAGTGGATTTATCAAAGAATTCCAATGATGTCTAATTGGACTTGTAAAAGTGGGATGTGGGGGAACCTAACAAATTGAAGGAAATGAGTTAACAGAAGACAAATTTTTCATAAATGAAGATAAGAACCCTCAAATTGTAGTAGCCCACTGGGTATTAAGTAGAATAAATATAGCAGATAAATCATGTGTACATATTATGATGAGATTTCAGAAAATCAATGATGAGAAGTGTGCTCTAAAAGCTAATAAAGCAAATAAAGAGAATGTAGATTATCCAGAAAATGTGCATCAGATTGAAGTCAGACTTCTCACAACCAGAAGAGGATTTCTGAAAGTAATAGAGAAATACAGTAGTCCCCCTTGGTTTCCATAGTTTTAATTACCCACAATCAACCATGATTTGAAAATATTAAAGGGATAATTCCAGAAATAAACAATTTGTAAGTGTTAAATTGCATGCTGCTCTGAATAGCTTGATGGAATTTCATGGAGTCCTTCTTTATGCCATGTGGGATTGAATCATCACTTTGCTAGGTATACTCCATCACATATGCTACCTTCCCCTTTGGTTCTTAGTAGCCATGTCAGTTCTCAGATCATGGTATCACAGTGCTTGTGTTCTAGTAATACTTATTTTATGTGATAATGCCCCTAACATACAAGAGGGCCATGCTAGCAATTTAGATATGTCAAAGAGAAGCTTTAAAGTGCTACCTTTAAATGAAAATGTAGAAGTTTTCAACTTAATAATATATATGAATAAACCACAGTGAATTTCACCATCGTGTACATTCACAAGAAATTAATTTAAAAAATGGTTATGGGTAAATTGCAGAAAGATCAGTGGAGTAAAGGGAAGAAGGCAAGGGGTAGGGGAAAAGAAGGGGAAGAAGAGGTACTGGGGACTGAATTAGAACCAGATATATTCCATGCTTTTATAATTATGTCAAAATGGATTCTACTGTCATGTATAACTAAAAAGAATCAACAAAAAATTAAAAATAACCTTTATTACATGGTGGTAACTAAATATGTAGAGAAATAGAGACAGAAAGACATAGCAGTGATTAATAGGAAATAACCAGGTGAAAAAATTGGAAGACCAATCCAGAACAACAATATTTAACCAAGAGAAATCCTCAGAAATGGACAACAAAGAGAACAAATGAGAGGAAAGTATTAGAGAAAAAATGCTGGACAAATACGCAGAACCAGTAAGCTTGAGATTTCATACTGAAAACTCTCTGACCAGAGATATCATCAATTCAAACAAACAACAACAAAAACAACAAAAAATAACCAAATGCACTAACAATATCATTGTGACAGTTAAAAAATTAAAAAATAATCCAGAGACATATACACAAACACACACAGAGAGAGAGAGAGAGAGAGAGAGACAGACAGACAGACAGACAGACAGACAGAGACAGACAGAATAAATACAGCTAACATATAAAGGACTGTGATCAGAATTGCTGGCTTGATAGAAATAGTGGAAGTTGGAGAGCAATGGAGAATGCCTTTGCAAGTTTGGGAAAATATTTTTTGACAACCAGATTCAAACAATGACAGTGCATTCCTATATAACAGAGGTCAAATCTTTTCACTTCCCAGGCCTTTGTTTTCTCTTTTGTTGAAAAAACAGCTACGCCATCCCATTCACATCACAGGGTTTTAGAATACCATGTGCCAATGCAGTACAGGTCACATATCTGTGGGAACTTGGTGAAAGTTATCAATTTGAAGAAACAGAAGAGAAAAATATCTGCATCCTTGTCCAAAAACAACAACAACAAATAATAATAATAAACCTAGGAAACTGTTTTCTGAGCTCTTCCATTGTGATCTGGTCAACTTATCAATGAATTTTCTGTCCTTAAGGAACTCAGTTTTCTTAGGAAAACATGCTTATGTTTGGAATATTGTGAAGTGTGTATATAACTCAATTCCTCTCTTCAGTTAGTGAAACTATTCTATGGAAAGAAAACTATAATCATTAAGTTCTTGTGTGCCAAAGCAGCCAGAGGGTATACTCAAACCAGAGGAGCATGTCAAGTTATGAGGTAAACAGGTGGAAAAAAGAATTCTTCAACCCAGAAGAATAATCCCAGAAGGTCATTAAAAAAAAAGGAAGGGGAGAAATAGAGTCTAAGGGCATGAATCCAGCTGCAAATGAGAAACTAAAGAGATAAAAGGAGGGATACCAAACAGAAGTGTGCAAGAGGCTCCCCAGGACAGATGCTCAAGCCAGGGACTCATGCCAGGAACCCTGATGCATGCAGGGCAATTAATTCATGAATGATCTGCTGATGGAAAAGCTAAAGTGTTTGGATGGAGTCTGTGCTATGGCTTAGATATGGTTTGGTGTGGCCTCCAAAGTTTCACATGCCAGAAGTCTGTTCTTTATTGCAGTGCTGAGGTGGTGGCACCTTTAAAAGGAGGGAGATGCTAGAAGGCAATTCGGTAATGGGGTACCGCTCTTGGAACAAATTAATGCAGATCTCTAGGTCAGTTTTCTTGAGAATGAGTTGTTATAAAGGAGCCTGGCACCTTCCCTGAATTCCTCTCCCACATGTGTCACAACCCTCTCTTTGCATTTGCTCTTGCCAGTGCAATGCCCTCTGCCTCGAGGTCTTCATGAAAGTTGAGCAGATGCTGGTGCCATGCCCTTAACCTCCAGAACCATGAGCTAGTTAAACCTGTTTTCTTGAAAAGTATCCAGTATTGGGTATTTTATTATAGCAACAGAAAATGGACAAAGATAGTCTGCTTACTGAAAAAGACATTTATCTCTTGGGGATCAGATAGTTGAACTTTGTTCAGAGGAGTGACCAGAAATAAAGACATTGCAAAAAATACGAGTGTGAGGCTGGATTTAACAGGTAGAACCAAAGCTAAGAAGTGCAGAAGGGGAGGGAGTCAGAAATGGTAGAGCCAGGACAATGATTGGGGAGCCACTGAGCTCACTGCAAGTGCTTATCTGGCATATACCAAGGGTGCCCTTGTAGGAAGGGATGCTGTACAGGGGCCCAGGAAGGGATTTCAGTGAAGGGAGATCATGAAGACCATGTGGTAGGCTCCAGAGAGAATCAAAGTAAGGGCTTAAGGGATGGGAAACTTGACCAGGTAGAAAAGACAAAAAGAACTTGGTTAAGTTATTCTGGAGGAAAAAAAAAAGCTAAAAAAAAAAAGCTTTACACACACACACACACACACACACACACACACGCAAAGATCCAAGGATTCCACACACAAGATGGCAGAGTAAAATAAGTTTACCACCCTCCTATAGAGTAAAACAGGCCTGTATAACAAAAGAGAAAAAGATTGTTTGCCTATCTTAATATGTTATATATGTATTTATACTGAAGATAGATTTTAAGTTAACTTCAAATATAAGTAGATATTGTGGTACAAAACATAAATTTGCATTATGTCACAAATGTATATAATTATGATGGATGATCACAGCTATGTGAATAGATAAGCTAAAACATCAATTTAACCATTTTAAAGTGAACAATTCAGTAGCATTTAGTACATTAGGAGACCATGTACAAATGAATCAGTCCTTCCCATTATTTCCCCTCTTGCCTTTTAGTTTGAGAATTGTACTCATTTGCATGTAATAGTTATTAATAGAATATGCTGTACCTCAGGTTTTATACATTTTCTTCATAATGCTTACTGCAATGTGCAATTATAGTTAGACTTCCAAGTCTATAAGTTACATATCTGTGGACTCAACCAATTGCAGGTCTAAATTATTTTTTAAAAGTTGCATTTGTACTGAGAATGCACAGACATTTTTCTTGTTATTATTCTGTAAACAACACAGCAAATAACTATTTACAAGGCATTTACATTGTATTAGGTATTATAAGTACTCTAGAGATGATTTAAGGTATGTGGAAAGATTGGTGTGGGTTATACATAAACATGGCAATTTTATATAAGGTAGTTGAACATCCTTGGATTTTGGTAGCTATTAGATACCAAACCAATTCCTTGCTGATACCAAAGGATAACTACATTTCACTATCATTGATTTAATCAATTGGCTCATGCTTGCTTCCTCACTAGACTGAAAGTTCCTGAAGACAGCAGCCACCCATGTCTTGTTCACTGCAATTCCCTGTCTTGTTCTCCAAGCCTCAGATGGCACTAACCCTAGTAAAATTAATTGAATGAGATATGAAAAGACTCAATAGACTTTATATTGATGTGAACAAAACAATACATTCTTATTATGGAATGAATTAATGGGTGGTGATTGTATAATGCTGATTCTATGACAGTGAATGACATATATGCTACCTGGGTCCCCAGGCAGGATGGACACTACATGGTTGCTCAGCTGAATACAGCAGAAGCAAATGCAAAAAGCATCTTTATTTTCTCTTCTCTCTCAGACCTAAGAACAAACACAACCTGTGAAATTCAGACAGATTTTGAAATTTCTAATTCTCCATGGCATTCCTAGGTCTTTCCTTCATCTCTAGTTTCAGAGACCTAAGAATAAATCTCTTGGTCACTCTCTTCAATCAGTTTCTCCCAGAGGAAGGCCTGAGCTGCAGGGATGACAGGAACCAGACTTCAAGTGGGTTTCTAGAAGCTGTGGGAAGGAAGGGTTTTTCCTACAGTTTCTCCAGCCAAAGGATTAAGAAAAGGGTGAGGGTCATAGAGACAGCAGCAGGAGGAGGATTTTCAAGAATTTTCTCTAGGACTCTGTGGAAGGCCTGTTTCTCATCATGTGGAAATTGCCCTCAGCTTTCTTGGCGATACCCACTCACCTCCTGAGAGCCATGTTTGTGCTCGGTTCTGTCTGGCAATGTTAATGGCACTTCTTAATTGGGCAGATTATTCTAAGGAAAGGATTACAGGAAGAAAAAGAAGCACTGTTTCTATTACCCCTCTTATTGCAATGGCAAGCAATGTCTTTTAGAGCCTTTATTTCATGGATGAGTATTATCTTCTCTGCTTGGGAAAAATTACCACTTGTAAGCAGCTATTGCACTGTTTATTCATTGAATAAGACCTCTGAGTCTGATGGTGTCTGTGCCATCAAATATCTGCTCTTTAGACATCTATTTCACCAGCCAACATCAAATTATCATCAAGAACCATGGAAGCATGAACATACTCCCAAAGTCAAGGCCTACTTTCACTTAACAAAGTTTTTGTACTATGGTATCCTGTCACCCTGTAAGAGTAGGGTAGAGGAATGGGGCATTTAGGATAGTGGGATAGTTCTCCAGATCAGATGTTAAGTTTGGTATAAATCAGTCTCCGTACCTGGTAGAAAAAATTTGCTCCCAAGTGGTCTCCACATACAGTCAACTGCAACTTAGCTCCTGGGACAAGCAAGTGGTAACCTAACAAAGTGTGTACACTGGTAACCAAGCAATGGAAACTGAGCCAATCATAGCAGCTGAGCTCTCAGCCAATTCTAGGCTGAGGACTGCTAAATTATGCCCAAATAAGGCAAGCATCAAACTGTACCAATCAGGTAATCTCTGTGAGGCATTTTCTGTTTTCCCAGTTATAAATACAGTTTGCTCCAGTGCAGATGGGGGCATTCTGAACCATCTTCAGTTCTGAGCGCTGCCCAGTCTTCTTGCTTAGATAAACTTGATTAAATTGAACTGACGTCAGATTTTTGTTTCTTCCTCAACCATAGACAAAGCATGTATGATGCTCATACCTAGAATCAGTTACATAAAACTCAAGAAGGAGATTCTGTGTTTTCCAACAGTCCAAATTTATATTAAAGATGGAGAAAAACCATGGAAGACCTACCACTCTCCGGGAAGACTCCAAATTTTAACCTGCCCCAAAACTTCACCTGCTTCTGTAGGCTGCTTTGCAGAGTTTGCTGCTTCAGGTGGCTCTGGTTCTGCTGACCACAACATAAGTGAGTTGAAGGAAATGGGACTTCCCAGGCCTCCTCTACAAGTGGCATTGCCAGTCTGAATTATCTGGTTTCTCAAAATTTTTTCTCTGGATCTCCTTCTTGTCACCTAGTATAGTCACGTATCTGTATTCACAGGTTCATCAGCAACTCAACCAACTACATATCAAAAATACTTTGAAAAAAATCACATCTGGCCTGGTGCAGTGGTGTATGAGGCTGGGGAGGCTGAGGCAGGAGGATGGTAAGTTCAAAGGCAGCCTCAGCAATTTAGCAAGGCCCTAAAAAACTTAGTGAAACTGTATCTCAAATAAAAATAAAACAGGTTGGAGATGTTAAGCAACCCTAGGTTCAGTCTCTAGTACCAAGAAAAAAAAATTACATCTGTACTGAACATGTTCAGACATTTTCTTTTATTATTTTCTGAAGAATATAACAATAATTTATATAGCATTTACACTGTATTAGATATTATAGTAATCTAGAAATGATTTAAAGTATATGAGAGGATGTATATGGGTTATCTGCAAATATATACTATGCCATGTTATATAAGGGGCTTGAGCATTCTGAATTTTGATATCTCTTGGAGATCCTGGAACCAATTTCCCTGCATGCCAAGGAAGACTGTGTTCTCTTCATATTTTAGTACTTTCTTTCTTTAAACAATTATATTATCTTCTACAAACTTTCCCATATATTATTAATGTCCTTCTAGAGAGACCCCACATGTATTTTTATTATATCTTCATTGTTTAGACTAAGATGTAGGAAGCACAAAATAAATATGCATGAATAAATGGGAGACTTGGCACACCAGAGTTCTGTATCCAGCTCCATCCCTGACTTTTTCAGGCCACCAAAAAGATCACCCAAATTTCTTTATGTTAGAAGCAATGGTAACACTCAAGTATATATTCAGAGTCTTCTGGGTGTTCTGCACTGGATGGAGAAACCCTGAATCTGGGCTCAGAAATAACATCATAGAAACTTTAAGTACTCCTTAAGGGACTGGACTTCAAAGCAATTCAATTTTCCTCAAAATTACCAATTGAATTGTGTTGAAACTCAGAATACTTAGTGAGTTTTATACAAAGTCAAGAGGAAGAAAAGGAGCATTCTAAAGTTACAGAAATAAATATTTGTTTACCTTGTGTTATACTGACTGAACCAACCTAATGAGTTTGCCTTTATTTAATTTGAAATGCCTTTATATGTTAAATTCAATTCTCTTGGTACCTGAGGGCAATTGGTTCAACAACAATGACATTTGTCTTTCAGTCTGTTCAACTTAACTAAGGAATTCATGTGTCTTTTCTATGACATGCATTGAAAGGAGAAGTCAGCTTAATGGACATTATTAAATAATTTCACATATGTTTTAAGGTTTGGATAAATGCTTAGGATGATAGATGAGCATGAAGTGTGGGTACTGGATATGCAGGGTGCTCCCCTGGGTTTCCCCTGCTTTATGCAACCAACTTGCTGCCTGTGGATCTTTAAGTAAACAGTTCCAAATCTTCCAGCTCCTGTAGAGGAAAGTCCCTTAAAATGCTTTCCAATTCATTGCTTTTCTAACTGTGCTCAGTTACTGCTTGTTCTTTCAAGGTTTGGTAGCTTTTACTCTTTAGGCTCTTGAATTTTTCATCTCTCTTGGGGCCTTCAGATGTTGAGACACCATACCTTGGAGTGTGCTTTTTGGATTAGGGGGTAGGTTCCATATCCTGGCTCTTGCCCCTTCTTACTTTCTAAACTTTGCAGCTTTCTTAGCTTTATATTTCCCTTGATTTTTAGGAGCTGCTTTTGATAATGGCTTGTCTTTTCCTGGTTGTGGTTTCTTATTCTGAGGTAGTTTCTCTTCACATAGTTTGGAATTGGTGATTGGTTTCTTTCTTACAGTTTGGAGTCTATCAACTACTTCAAGTTTAGGTTCCTCATTGGGTGCATCACTCAGTACTCCTTTGTAAGTTATTGACTTTGGGGAAATAGTTGATCAAAAAATGGCTGCCAAGAACCCTGCCATATATCTTCTCTTGATGACATATCATCCTTGTGTGGGATACGGCCAGTATATGCCAAATCTTATATCTATTATCAATATGCAACTGCGGAGCACGTGTGGCTATTACAATGTGCTCCCCAGCTAGGCACCAAGCACTACTTGGGATCAGAGACTATTGTTTTGGAAATAAATTTGTAGTTTTTAACATCCCACACTTCAATTTGTCCCTCAGATTTCCAAATCCAGCCAGCATTAATCTACGGCCGTGAGGACTAAGAAAGCTGCCTTACAGCACCAGTTCCAAAGTCAAACACAAGATCTCATGTCACATAGAAAATTACAGCTTTGGCAAGCATAAAACAAGAAGTAGCATAAAACTGAGTAAAACTGAATTCTTAAATGGGGCTGTTTTGGTAATTGAATGAATTATAGCATTTCTCCATTTATTGTAATGTAATGCAGAATTTGCTCCCCATACCAGGAAGCTCCTGTCTTATCCACACTGTTCTAGCTGTTATAACACAGCAGTGGCCTTTCATTCAATTGCATCATAACATTATCCGGCTCAGAGAAATGACTGGCTAAAACTGCTTGAGGTCCATGAAGGTGAGGACCAGGTCTAGTCTGACTATTGATCATACATCCTTATTCTCTGAAACATAAGACAACACCCTTATATGACTGGAGTACAAGTGATAGTACAATTTACTTTTTTATAAATATGGTTTACTTTCAGTTTTACTTAAATTGTTTACAAAAAAGTAAACTTCATTGTTAACATTTGGGCACAAATACTTTCATCATCTGACTGGCCTAGACACCAATTTAGCATTTTTTCTACATGAAAGACTGCAAGCATGTCCCAGTTTCACACCATGGAACTGTGGGCTGGGACTTCTGGCAGTGCTGCGTGTAGAGGAGTATAAGGCTGCTATGTTGGCAGGACATACTTTTTCTGAGAACTCAAGGCATGTTGCATTTGGAAGCTGAAGGAGTGTAGTAATCCTATATTAGCGACATTGATAACACTTATGATTTTGTTCCCTTGCCACAACAAGTTGGGTCCTACCCTTCCTAAAGTTATGGATTTTACAATTTTCCTGAAGTTCCCTTGGAAATATTGTGTTTCTTGCAAAATATGGTGTTTTTGCCATAGTGAGTCCTTCTGATCCTTGAATTGGTTAATGTAGTTACTATGGGATCTTGGAAACTTCACTACATATGAATATGTACCCAAATCTTCATTAGTGGGCCGCCCATCTCCTCCTGGAAAACAGTTAACAATCATTTCCAAGTTCCTTTCATAACAATCACTCTACTGGTGTCACATCTATTATCAGATTAGCTTGGAAAGGCTTACATATGAATCTTCGAAAAGTGAAAAGAAATGAAATCTGCTGAAAAGTGAGAAAAATGCATAATTTATCCAGACATACTGACTTGGCTTCTCCAGTTTCTCTTTGGCCATACAGAGAAGCCCATGATAAATATCTGAGCATCAGACTTGGAGCTCCATCAGTGCTCTCTGTCACCACTTTGTTGACGGATGTTTACAGAAAGCCCCACCCTGTCTTCAGTGGGAGTTGGAATGAGCCATGGTAGGAGTAATGAAGTAAATTGTGTTTCCTTTGTAGGACTCATGTCACATCCATACTCACCCATGGAGGACACCTGTCACCATGACTTATATTGTACATCTGCATCATCCACAGAACCATTAGCTCTGATAAGGCAGCAACTGACATTCCTCTTTCTCCACTTTGCAGCCTGGTACCCTCATCTCAGGAAGTGACTCCTTCCATTATTTGCTTAATCCAAAAACTTAAGAGTTTGGCTCAATTCTTTCACTCCCTTTCTCCAATGAATCCCCAGTCAGATGCAAATACATCCCATTCTCCTCCATGCATCTCTGTGCTAATTGTCATCATTTTCTCTCCCTTCTTTTTGCAATGACCTGCAAGGTGCTTTCTCCACTTTTCCTCTTCCAGCCACTCATCACACAGCAGCTCTGTAATCTTCCAAACAGGAACCAGATTCAACATCCTTGCTCAAGGTCCTAGAACTGCCCACCATACCTACAACAGAACTGCACATCTGATCTTCTCCACACACCTGTCTCTTCCTGCCTTCCATCCTTAAGCCCAGTGCCTCTCACTTGTTAACCACTCTCAGCCATGCTATCTCTGATGAAGACAGCAAGGCCTTTCCTCACTCTGAGCTTTGCATTGTTCTTTCCACTTGAAACATGGTTATATGGGCTGTTTACGTGATGACTTCCTTACTTCCTCCTTAAACTTGATAATTTCCTGCAGATTCCTTTCCTTTTAAAGAAGATTCTCCCAGGTAATCTACCTTGTTGCCCTGTTACTTTGGATGGATAGCTACCTAGCTTAGTTATGTATTCATTTGCTCTTTGTCTTCCTCATGTGCTGCCCCACTGGATGCCTGGGTTGGAGGGGGAGCCTGTTCTCTTCCACCTAGGTTCAGAATCCTAGTTTGTATCTTGCAGTTATTTCACATGTTCAAGTTTTTAGCTCCTTTGATATAACTCACTGCTGGATAAAACTGATGCATTCAACATTTCCTTTGAGTAATCCATTGATTGTAGATTTTGAAACCATCTGAAGATTCAAGCTAGTATTAAAGTACGTGTGCATGCGCGCTTGTGCATGTTCACACACACATTTTGAAAGAACAGAAAGAACACATGGGGAAATCTCTCCCTTGGCTATTTATAACCCTTCTCAAGCACTAAAAGCACAATGACCATAACTCACTCATCCATAAAGTGCTGAGCATAGCACTTTCTTTTTAAATGCACCTCTTTGCTCTTAAGTGCTCACTGTTTGGATTTCTGATCTGATAACTTTATTTAAAAATTGTGTTTTACTGGAATCCTGTGCTTGTCTGAGCTCTCCCCTCTGGTCAAGCACTTCACTTCTGTGGCTCTTTCTCAGCTCTGTGGATCTGTGCCAGCATGGTACTTACTCCTAGTGCTCTGCTCAGTGGCATTGATGGTCATATGACAAGAGCTACTTGAATGCAGTTCCAGAACCCTAACACCCACAGAAAAAAGGTCATGTGGGTTGAGTCCTGCACCTTCTGGTGCTTGGTCATTGCAGGAGTGCCCTTTAAGGGAATATTGATATCCAATACCTTCCTGATTCTGCCTTTGTTTCCTGGCTGCCGTGAGCTTTTTTCCACCAAGCACTGTCTGTCATGTTTGGCCTTTTCACAATTCCAAAAGCAATGAAGACAAGTAACCATGGTCTGAAACTATGGAAACTATGAGCCAAAATTAATTCTTACTCTTTATAAGTTGTTTTTCTCAGGAGTTTTGCCACAGTGTTAGAAAGCTAACTAACATACTCCACGTAATTGTACAGCTCTTGATTGATGAGGGACTGACTGATTATAGTTTCCCAGTGGTCTATACTTTGGGGAACCCATCCCAAGTGCCAGCGGTACATCTAATGCCCTATTTCTCTTCCAAAATGGTTCAATTTCTGCTCCTATTCTTAATTTGCTTTCTAGGTTGACTATGTCCTCCCAAAAGAGGACACATAAACATTTGATTGACAATCAGTGCTTTAATAATGAGTTGACTGTGTTGGTTGAGGCCTTCAGGGCAGGATTGAACCTGAGGGAAAAGAAAGAAATCCAAGAAAGACACTTGGATTTCCTCTTAAGGTTAGGATGGACCTGATCTCTGTCACCTTGTCCCTAGCTTCTTTCACTCAGCCTTTTCATGCTTCCCCTGATATGGGGTCTGAGCATTCAGACAGAGGTCTCAACATTACCCTGGGGAGACTGGCACCCAGCCAGATGTTTGCCTGATTTGGCTGGGGCCCCAACTGGTATTTGAGGTGTTTAGCAAGTGCAGCATGAATGCTTCTGGCATGGCCCCAGCTATGGGAAAATAAAATGTGCCATTTCTCAGAGGCAAGTTCTCAGTGCCAATTTTAGTGTTTATCAAGCATCCCCAACAGAAAAGTATCTATCTTGTCCATAGAGCATCCTACTATTGCTGCAGTACAACTGTAGGCATCATTTCTCAGGATTCTGGTACATAAGGGAGCCACTATCCAGAGGACATCGGGACAACCAGAGAGAAAATGTCCACCAAGATACGACAGTCACTACCGTTAAAAGATAAACTTTCACATGTTAAAATTTAAGAGTTTATTTAAGATAGGAATTCATGAAATAGGAAACTCCAAACCAAAGTGGTAAAGACTTCCTTGGTGGCTTAAGAGAGTATAGCAAAGAAGCCATTTGATTGGTGAAAGTTTGATCAATTGACTTATTTGTACTATATAGGTAGGAAGTTTAAGACAAGTATGTCTAGTTGACCACTGGTGATTGTTGAATGTAAGCTTTGTTTTCTTTTAAATTAGCTATTTGTAGGATATGAGTCCTAGTTAAGTTTTGGTGGTTTGTTTTTGTAGAAACCCAGGGCATTAGAGACACTTCAGACTATTGACCTCCCACTTAGCTGTTTTAATACCATTAGTATCGAACCAACCTTCAATCTCTATTTAAAAACCTATCTAGCTGTCAGTATCAAACACATATAAATATGTGTGTATTCCTAATGTGAAAACACATATCCTTACATATGTGTATACATATGTGCAAATATATGTGCAAACTTATCCAGAGATTTCATATAAATGGTCACAGTTCATCTTCACAGCCACTCTGTGAGGGGTTCTTATTCTTATGCCAAGTTTTATAAAAAGCATAATTGAAGTTGAGAGAGTTTAAGTGACTTGTCAAAGGACATAAAACTGCTAATTGATGGAGCTGGGATTTAAAGCATATATAGTTATTCAAATCCAACCACTTTTCCTATAGTGCCACAAGTTACCTTTACAGACTACAAGGGTCCTTGAGTTAATGGAATTGAGGAAGACCTGTGATCATGGACAGGTGACTCGGGAGGCATACTAGACTCTGTCACTCCCACCAATATGAATTGCCAACGCATTCACCTTGCTTGGGGTTGACGTCTATATTTTATATTCTCTTGTGATTCTTTAAAAATCACCCAGGGATATTTTTAAAAAGTCTTTGTTTTTATCTACTCTTTTATCTTTTAATTGGACATGCAATATACTCATCAATTCTTTTTTTCTTCTTTTAAAAACTATGGATTTGTTGCATAAATTACGGGTATACTCAAAGTAAAGCATCAAACATAATTAATTAGCTAAAGTTTTCTCAACTATCAGTTTTAATTCCAGTTATGTGTGTTTCTTTCTAGATCTTTTCATATATATGTAATATGTTATTTCATTGTTGGCTTAATTATTTTTAGTTTGCCTTTTAAAACTAAAAACATTCAAAGACAAACATTGTGCTTGAAAACAGTTTTAGTTGTAAAACAGAGATCTTGATATGAAACAGCTGCTTTTTCACTGAATTATAGGTAATTTTTTATTTTATATGTAGTTTTCCCTTTGATACAGGGAATAAATTTAAAGATGTTTTGCATTTTCAAAACATATTTTAATCATCTTCTGATTTTTTTTTTTTAGTACTAGGGATGGAACCCAGTGGTGCTGTATCACTGAGCTACATCACAGTTCTTTTTATTTTTATTTTGAGATAGGGTCTCACTAAGTACCCCAGGCTGGCCTCCAACTTCTGATCCTCCTGTCTCAGTCTCCTGAGCTGCTGGGATTACAGTTGTCACCATTAAGCCCATATGTTTGTTTGATTTTATTGACTAATGAATATACCCCAACTTGTATATATTCTTTTTCTGGAAATTCTGAGATTTTCTTTGTAATCAATTGCTTAGTTTATTTTTGTAAATATCTTACACAATAAGAGAATAAAATATACTTCATAAGACTGTAGCACTTTTTATATAGTAATAAAATCAGGTTCACTGATTATATTACCAAAATCTATACTTGAACTGCAAGAATGTGTTAAAATTTGCTGAGTGAGCTTCTTCTAAAGGTTTTAGAAGTACTTATAGAACTGTTATATATTTTATTTACAGATTGGCACAAACTATTAATGATAATTTTATATTTTTATGGGTGATATATTTAATATTGGTGCTTTTATCATTAATTATCTCTAAGGTTTTTGGTGTTGAATTTCACTTTATCTCATTTTAATATCAACACTTCTTTCTCTTTTGTGTTATAATCTACCTTTATTTTTGCCCATGCTTTCATTTCCAATACATCTTTGTTGGGTTTGTTGTTGCTGCATTTTTTAATGATTTATTTTGAAATAATTATGTTCATAAGTTCACTAGAAGTTGCAAAGATAGTACAGGGAGGTTCTTTGTGCTGTTCACCCAGTTTTAAAGAATGGTTACAATTTATCTAATCAAGATTGGAAAAGAAGTTGACATATGTAATATATGTGTGTGTGTGTGTGTGTGTGTGTGTGTGTGTGTGTATTGTTTTGTGTCACTTTGTTCTTTTTGTAGATTCATGAAACCACTAGATCATTCAAGATACAGAGCTGGTTCCTCATCACTCTCATGCTGGGACTTTGTAGTCACCTCCATTCTCTTTTGCCTTGTCATCCTAATACCTGACGACAACTAATCACTCTTGCACTTCTATAATTTTGTAATTTCAAGAAGGCTGTATAGGGATTCAGTTTCCAAGATGGTGACCTAAATGGACTCCGCGGCCCTAGTCTCTCCAGCACTGGAGTTTGAAGTAGTGGAAATACCGTCTCCCAGCCAGCTTCTTGACATCATCCTACAGCTGCCCCCCCCAGGAATTTCACTTGCACGTGTAAGCAGGGCCACCCAGGGAGCAGCGATTGCCATAAGCAGTGTGACTTCAGCGGCAAGTGGCGGAACTCAGCTGCAAGCGGCTCGGAGCCCCAGCCCAGCGCTCTAGTATAGGATTCGCTCTGGGCGGGGCCTGCTTCTACCTGGGGTACCTGGCTCCAGCACCCAACCAACCATGCAGGGCCCCTAGCAGTTGCTCCTGTGGGCACATGGCTCCTGCACGGGACCCCCGGCTACTGTTCTTTGCGGATCTCCATCTACCAGGGCAGAACTTCCTACACCAGGGGACACCGGACAAGATCTGGGGACAAACTTTTACTTCAACAAACTCTTACTTCAACACAGCACACTGTGAAACTGCATCTCCACTGCATCCAATACCACCAGTGGTCTAGCATTCCACCTTGTTGCTGAAGCAGATGGCTTCTTCGTGAGAACCTCAACTATGACATTCGTCACTGGAGTGAGGAAATTCCAGTAAGCAACGGACAACGCCACCTACTGGAGGTGAAAGGAAGCAATCCTGTTTATTTACATTGAGACTTTTTAATTTAATTTAATTTTTTAAATTTTTTATTCTTATTTTATCCTTTATCTTTTTCTCCTAATATTCCTTTTGTTTAATCTTTTTGTTTTGTTTCTCTGCTCTTTTCTTCTTTTCTTTCTTGTTTTTTCCTTTCCTCTTTTCTCTTTCGCTCTTTTCCCACCCTCTCATCCCCAACATTTGTGAAACCAAGTATTTGTTATACAATAGGATACCGTAGACTGGGATATACGAATAGCATACTAGAGTGGTATTATATAGTCTCATAACTCCCACTTGCACATGTTTTATTTTTCTTAACTATCATGTCTCCTTGCTAGCTGTACTCTATTTTCTTCCTTCTTACTGGTCTTCCCCAACTCTCTTTCGCTATTTCTACTAATAGCCAACTTCTTTTGGATTACTTTTTCATGCTCTCTAGGATCTAATAACCATACCCTCACTTCCTACTACCCTAACATTCTATCCTACACCCCACTCTCAAGTTTCTCTAGCCCACCAGCAGAAACTATAGACCCTTGTGCAAAACTATTTTTCACATAATAGATGTTAAATGAACTCATAATTGCTGTATATTGTGACTAAACTGTAAATGTATTTAGGAGCTACTTGGTTTGAAACTATATATTGTTTGTATTGAGATCTGTAAATATTGGTCTCTCCCTTAAAGGAGAGGTATTGAAACCCTGTAGGGAAACTATAACCATATAGGATAAAAAACTGTAACACTTCGGATCAGCAGAGTTAGAAGGAAAGACACACAAACACCATGAAAAAACAAGGGAGGAAAGTGCCTCAAACAAACCAAGATACTACATCATTAGAATCCATAGTCAGTACAGCAGAGGAAATGAGAGAACAGGAGTTCAGGATGTACATAATTAAAATGTTCTGTGACTAAAAAAATGATATAAGAGAGCAAGCTCAGTCAGCAAAAGATCATTTCGAGGGGCTGGGGTTATGGCGCAGTGGTAGCGTGCTCGCCTAGCACGCATGAGGCACTGGGTTTGATCCTCAGCACTACATAAAAATAAAATAAAGATATTCTGTTTGCCTACAATTGAAAAATAAATATTAAAAAAAATGATCATTCCGATAAAGAGATACATAGGCAAATACAGGAAGTAAAAAATCATTTCAATAAGGAGATAGAGATCCTGAAAAGGAACCAAACAGAAATCCTTGAAATGAAAGAAACAATAAACCAAATTAAAAACTCAATAGAAAGCATCACCAACAGATTAAACCACTTGGAAGACAAAATCTCAGATACCGAAGACAAAATATTTAACCTTGAGAATAGAGTTGACCACACAGTGAAGATGGTAAGAAACCATGAACAGAACATCCAAGAATTATGGGATAACATTAAAAGACCAAATTTAAGAATTATTGGGATAAAGGAAGGCATAGAATTCCAAACCAAAGGAATGAGCAATCTATTCAATGAAATAATATCAGAAAATTTTCCAAATATGAAGAATGAATTGGATAATCAAATACAAGAGGCTTACAGGACACCAAATGTACAAAATCACAACAGATCAACACCAAGGCACATCATAATGGAAATGCCTAACATTTAGAATAAGGAGAGAATCTTAAAAGCCACAAGAAAAAGGAATCAGATTACATAAAAGGGGAAGTCAATTAGAATCACTGCAGACTTCTCAACCCAGACCCTGAGAGCAAGAAGATCATGGAACAACATATACCCAGAGCTAAAAGACAGTGAATGCCAACTAAGAATCTTATATCCAACAAAGTTAAGTTTTAGGTTTGATGATGAAATAAAAACCTTCCAAGATAAACAAAAATTAAAAGAATTCACAGCAAGAAAGCCAGCACTACAGAACATTCTTGGCAAAATATTCAGTGAGCAGGAAATGAGAAACAACAATGAAAACCTGCAGAGGGAGGAGTTACACTAAAGGCCAATCAAAGGAGAAACCCAGTCAAGTTAAAAACTAAGGAGAAACAAAAATGTCTGGGAATAAAACCATGTCTCCATAATAACATTGAATGTCAATGGCCTAAACTCAGCAATTAAAAGACACAGATGGGTAGATTGGATTAAAAAAAAAAAGACCCAACAATATGCTGCCTCCAAGAGACTCATCTCATGGGAAGAGATTCTCACAGATTGAAGGTGAAAGGATGGGAAAAAATCTATCACTCACATGCACTGTGTAAACGAGCAGGAGTTTCTATCTTCATTTCAGATAAAGTGGACTTCAAACCAAAGTTAGTTTAGGGATAAAAAAAGTCATTTCATACTGCTTAAGGGAATCATACATCAACAAGACATAACAATCCTAAATATCTATACCCTAAACAATGGGGCAGCCATGTTTTTCAAACAAACCTTTCTCAAATTCAAGAATCAAATAGACCCCAACACAATAGTATTGGGTGACTTTAACACAACTCTCTCACTACTGGATAGTTCTTCCAAACAAAAACTAAGCAAGAAATCTACAAGACACTATAGGACAATCAATGGTCTAGACTTAATGGATATATATAGAAGATTCCATCCTTCAACAAGCAAATACACTTTTTTCTCAGAAGCACATGGATCCTTCTCCAAAATAGATCATATGCTATGCCACAAAGCAAGTCTTAGTAAATACAAAAAAATAGAGATACTACCCTGCATTCTGTCTGACCATAATGGAATAAAACTAGAAA
>PVHX01025320.1:0-22073 GCA_004024805.1 Geosciurus inauris | reverse complement strand
GCCACCGTGCCCGGCTCAGACACAGAATTCTTACCAGCCGGTGTTTGACCCTTCGGTTCAGGGGTTCCCGGGGGTCAGGGGGATCCTGGACGAGCCCCCAAATGTAATGCCCAGACTCATGAGACCACCAGAGGCCACCAGGAGTCCGATCCTGATGCAATTACAAAAGGGGTCTTTTATTCAAGCTCGAGCAGGGTTGCACACACCTTCACTGATGCAGCGGGTAGGGAGGTGCGGCCCGAGTCTAGGGGAGCAGGGATTTTTATGGATTGCAATCACAAGCAGGGGAGCACATGCCTTGGCTACATGATTGGGTAAGGGAAAGCGCACGCAGGGGGACAGTGGTCTTGTCGCTACAGGATTGGGTAAGGGTGAGCGCAGTCAGTATGAGGTCAGTTGGCCTTTAGGCTGATAGGTTTGGCTATGATGGGCCCAATGCTTAATTTCCTGATTGGTTGGCCCAGATTGCGAAACGACTCACTGGCGCCAGAGCAGTGCGCCATCAAGTGTGTCACAATTTTTCAGGATCTGGGTGGGGGCTGCTGGATTGAGGACAAAGGCTCAGAGTCACAAAATGGCGCAGGACTTGTCCTCTCAGGGTGTGCCTCAGTGGTAGAGCTCATGCTTGTACTAGGCCTTGGGTTCAATTCCAAGCATGCAAAAAATACATATATCTACCAGATCAGATCATCCTCAGCTCCTTGTTGCTTCCAACCTTGCAGCCCTCTGTATGCCCTGCGAGCAGGGTGCAGCCCTTGGGCATCCACCAGCCCGTGAATGGCGCTGTCCGTGGTGCTGAATGAGAGACTAAATACTATCTACCTGAACATATCTCTTTAAAAAATGAATGTCCTGCCGGGCGCTGTGGCGCACGCTTGTAATAGCAGCACTTTGGGAGGCTGAGACAGGAGAATCGCGAGTTCAAAGCCAGCCTCAGCAACGGCGAGGTGCTCAGCAACTCAGTGAGACCCTGTCTCTACATAAAACACAAAATAGGGCTGGGGATGTGGCTCAGTGGTCGAGTGCCCCTGAGTTCAATCCTCGGTACCAAAAAAAAAAAAGAATGTCCCGACAGTGTACAGTGGCACATGCCTGTAATCCCAGCAACTTGAGAGGCTGAGGCAGGAGATTAACAAGTTCGAGGTCAGCCTGGCCAATTTAACAAGACCTTGTCTCAAAATAAAAAAATAAAAAGGAAATGAGTATGTAGCTTCGTGGTAGAGCGCTCCCTGGGTTCTATTCCCAGTGCTGAAAACAAAAAAAGGTTTCAGATCAACTAAGATGGATTGAGAGGGGAATGCATAGAAAATAACAAGTGTTGTCAAAGATAAAGAGGAGTTGAAACTCCAACAAATTATTATTATTATTTTCTGGTACCAGGAATTGAACTCAGGGGTACTCAACTACAGAACCACATCTCCAGCCCCATTTTGTGTGTTTTTGTTTTTGTTTTTTTGGTACTGGAGATTTGAACTCAGGGGCACTTGACCACTGAGCCACATCCCCAGCCCTATTTTGTGTTTTATGTAGAGACAGGGTCTCACTGAGTTGCTGAGCACCTCACCATTGCTGAGGCTGGTTTTGAACCCACGACCCTCCTGTCTCAGCCTCCCAAAGTGCTGGGTCCAATAAATTATTATTGGTAGAAACAGAAAATGATACAGCCTCTGTGGAAAACAGTTTAGTGGATCCTGAAAATGTTAAACATAATTACCATATGACTCATCGATTTCACTTCTAGCTATATACCCAAAAGAATTGAAAGCAGTTGTTTAAATAAAAACTGTGCGGGAATGTTCATAGCTGCGTAAGTCACAAAAGATGCAAAGAACCAAATGTCCATCAAAGGATTAATGAATAAACAATACTGGCCCGTAGGCGGCGCTGTTGCTTAGCTATTAGGTTTCTGGTAGCAACAAAAAGCAGCTCCCAGCTGAAGCAGAGAGCGGGATTTCACAGCCCACAAGCAGAACAAAAGTTATCTCAGTCTGGACTGACTGTGAACCCCTCTGGCTCTGGGCCCCTTCATCACATGCAGAGTGGACTTTTTCCTGGAAAGTTACAAGGAAGTTGGTGTTGAAGGAGACAAGAAGCACATGAAAGATTCATCATTCATCCACTCAGAAAATTCTTCACTATCTCTTTGCAAAGCTATGCGCTACAGCAGCTGCTCAGAAAAGCCTGTGGGATGTTTTACTATCGCACTCTGCATTTGATTATAACCTCCTTGTAGAGGGAGCATAGAGGATCACAGAACAGGAAAGGGGCCTTAGAGACCATCAGTTTGGACAGGATCCTAGCTCCTACCGCTTCTTCCCAGTGGAGGAGCACACAAGGACATAGGTTAGTGACTGCCTGGAGTCCTACATCTGGCTAGAGAGCATCTGTTGGTTATGTTGTCGGCTTTTTTTTTTTTCACTCCTACTTTATAATGCATCACAATTCAGTACCACTGAGGCAGTGTGGCTCTCTAAATGCAATGGCCAGCTCATTTTACTCCCCTACCCAAGTTCTTATGGCAATCTGGAGGCAGTTCATTCTATTTGAGTTTTATTTGTCTAGCTAGTCCCTGACCCAGAGACCCTGACCCAGAACTTCACTCTAGTCCCAGCCTTAACAGCAATGCTGGCCTGTGTCCTTTGCAGGAACATTTTATGCTGGGCTTTGACAGCCCTTGACTATGCACAGGGTGCTGGCTTCACTCCTGTTGCAGATCAGATGGAGAGGAAGAGCCTCAGGGATGGGAATCAGAATCACAGGACTTAACTCTGAAGTCCTCTTCTGGGAGGAAAAAAAGTGGGTTTGGAGATCCACTACCTTGCTCTGCTTCTCTGTTTTCAATTCTATAAAAGGAGTATTTTAAGCAATTGGTTTCAAAAACATGCCAGGCCCCTTCTGACTGTTTTACAAGGATTAACTCACGTAGTGTTCACCATGATGCTGAGGTGGTTGCCATTATCATTCTCATTTTATAGCAGAGGAAACTGAAGCACAGTGAAGCTAAGCAAGCTGCCCAAAATCACACAGCTGGGGCTGGGGCTTGGCTGTGGGCACCAGAAGCTTGGGTTTTTTCTTGTTTTGTTTTTGGTGCTGGGAATTGAACAGAGAGGTGCTCTACCGCTGAGCTACATCCTCAGCCCTTTTGATTTTTTTTTTTTAAACCAAGGATTGAACCCAGGGGTGCTTAACCACTGAGCAACATCCTCAGCCCTTTTTTTGTATTTTATTTGGAGACAGGGTCTCACTGACTTGCTAAGTGCCTCGCTAATCTGCTGAGGCTGGCTTTGAACTCGGGATCCTCCTGCCTCAGCCTCCGAGTTGCTGAGATTACAATCATGTAATCTCACGATCACATGCCCCTCTTTTTTTTTTTTTTTTTTTTAATTTCGAGACGGGGTCTCGCTAAATTGCTGAGGCTGGCCTTGAATTTGGCAATCCTGTCTCAGCCTCTAAGTGACGGGGATTACAGGAGTGTGCCATCACTTCCCGTAGAAGCTTGGCTCTTAATTCTCAGGCCGGATCTTTCCTGTACTGAGAACACAGTGCATTTGGGAAGTGTTTGTTTCCCCCACTGGGATTTGGGGCTGAGACCTCTTCTGGTGCACGTAGGTATTTGAACATTGTGAACGGAAGAAGGGATGCGTAGATGTCTTAGGACAGCCATGGCTCATCTGACTGTCTGAAAACCCTTGAAGGACTTTGCTTCGGGAACTTTATTCGGGGTCTGTGTTTCTAGTCTCAGTAAACAGGATCCTTGGACGAGGCGGGACCAGAAGGAAACCACCGGCTTGGATCGTCTGAGTCGAGGATAGAGAAAAACCCACTCCCGGCGGGTCACGAGCGCCACCTGGCGGCAGATCCCTGCTAAGGCCGCGCCGCACGAGACTAACGTTTGCCTAGGGGGCGGGGCGGGTGGAATTGGTGCCCCACTGGCAGGTGATGGCGGGTGCGATAATTGCTAGAAAACCGATGTGCGACGCTGGGGACCGTTGCTAGTGGTTTCCAAACTTGTCTGACCATGATGCCCAGTAAGACATCATTTCACATCAACGTAGTTTCCCAAAACACCACCATGTGCTACACGATGCTTCTTATTCTCCTATTTTTAAACTCGCTGTTCTGAATCCTTTGATTCCCACGCTCTGTAACAGATGCCCACCTGCGACATTCTGTATTCAGCTCACAAAGATTGTGATGGAGAAAGTGTTAGCATCCAGGTGTTTTCTCTCTACACTGTGCTGCTTCTCGGGCCCAGCATTGCCACCCCTTGACTCCCCAGATAAGGAATCTAGGCTCAGAGAAATGAAAACACTTGTCCAAGGCCACAGAGTTCATTTATGACCATATCCTCAGAGAAAAATTACTGAGGAAAAATTACTAATTGCTCCTAATTCATTATTACCAAGAAGTTTAATTCAGTCTTTTATCTGAGGTAAGACTGCAGATAAGATTGACCTGAACTGGCCTGCTGTTTTCTTAGACCATTTTGTTTTGTTTTGTTTCAGGCAGAGTCTTGCTATATTGCCCAGGCTGGTCTCAAACTCATGGGCTCAAGTAATCCTCCTACCTCTGTCTACCAAGTAGCTGGGACTTCAGGCTTGCACCAGTCTCCACTTCTCTTACACTGTTTAGTGGAAACTAATGACGTTCTGGAGCCTGGGCTTAAAATGCAAGTGTTCACGTGTACAAAATGATCTGAGATGGAGATTAAGAGTCTGTATTGAGGGGGATGAGACTTACTAGTAGAGCATTTGCCTGAGATGTGTGAGGCTCTGGGTTTGGTTCCCAATACCAGAAAGAAGAAAGAAAAGTCTGTGTTGATGACATGGTAGTCTATTTTAGATTGTGCAAACAAACTATCTCACTTAAATTTATATAAACCATCAGAAAAGCATCTGCACAGCAAGGACAAGGACTTGTGAACAATTGGCAAGGACTTCCCAGGTCCAAGTCCCTGGGGAGAGCTGGAACCTGAGCGGTAAGCATGAATGATTTGTCCTGAAGTCCTTGGCTGCAAACTTGAACTCAGGCCTTGACATTTGTGTTTGCTCCTGCCACAGAACTGGGATCCCAATCAGGGATGCTTCAAACCAAATTCAAGCCCTGGGGGTCCCCATCCTCCAGCTGAGAAGCCAAGGTGGAAATCCACAGGAAGGTTGGTCAATGGCCATGGCATCTCATGAATTTTTTTTTTTAATTTTTTTAACCTTGCTCTGCTCAGCACCAAAAAGTGAAGGATAAGGAAGCAAAAGCCTCCCAAAATGATGCTCCCCATTTTAAACTGCAATGCTGTATTAGTTTCCTAGGGCTGCCATAACAAACTTCCATACCTGGTTGCTTAAAACCACAGAAATCTATTCTTTCACAGAAGTGTGAAATCAGGGATTGGCAGGGCCCTTTCCTCTATCTCTACAGCAGAGTCCTTCCTTTCCTTTTCCAGCTTCTGGTGGCTCCAGAAGTTCCTTGGCTTGTGACTCTGCTCCAAATTTGGCCTCATCCTTCACATGGCTCTCTCTTGTCTCTCCTCCATGTCCCTTGTAAGATATTTGTCATAGGATTTAGAGCCCAAATCTGTCTTTTTCCAAATAAAGTCAGGTGCACAGGTTCTGGAGATTAGGGTGAAGCATATCTTTTGGAGAGGCATCGTTCAGAACTCAGATTGAACAAGCAATTCCCAAAGGAATTGAAAGTGGGGTCTTGAAAAATTTGCACACTCACACATACAATGATACTGAGTATCAGTCAGCCTTAGGAAGGAAGGAAATTCTGGCACATGCTACAACATGGATGAACTTTGAAAATGTTATGCAAAGCAAAACAAGCCAATCACAAAGGGAGAGGTTGGGTTCTACTTACCTGAGGTATTTATAGAGTAGTCAAATTCAGAGATAGAAAGTGGGAGGGGTAGGAGGAAGGGAAAGAGGGAGTTATTTCTTAATGGGTACAGTTTCAATTTTGCCAGACGAAAAAGAACTCTGGAGATTGGTTATGCAAAAATGTGAATAGTAATAATGAATTGTACTTAACAATATTGAATCATACACTTAAAAATTGTTGAGGATCCTTTTTTTTTTTTTTGGTATGTGTATTTTATCACAAGTAAAATTTTGAGGTGGCGCAAGCCTGTAATCCCTAGCACTTAGGGAGACTGAGACAGGAGAATCACGAGTTCAAAGCCAGCCTCAGCAATGGCGAGGCGCTAAGCAACTCAGTGAGACCCTATCTCTACATAAAACACAAAATAGGGCTGGGGGTGTGGCTCAGTGTTTGAGTGCCCCTGAGTTCAATCCTCAGTACCAAAAAAAAAATTTTTTTTTGAATACTATTAGAGGAAATATTTTTACCATCCTAGTGGTGAATTAACTATGCATTGTGGTCTGGCTGATTCCTCCTCCACTGGACTGTGAGCTCTATGACAGGAAGCACATCTGTACAGTTCATGCCTCTCAGCTGTGTCTAGACCATGCCTGGCACGTAGAGAGGGTGTCCAATAAGTACACACTAGATTTTCCTTTTCTGAGCCAGTGTTCCCACATCTGCTCAGTTAGGGTGCCTGAGTCCAAGTCTTTGGCTCATCAGTGAGTCACCTTGAGGGTAACACACTATCACGGGGCGGCCAGCACCCGGCCAGGGTAGTTTCCTGCTCAGGTGTAACCAACCTGAGAAAAAGAAAGTCTGAAGTAATTAGTAAGGAATAAGAATCAGAGCCAGCAATTAGATCAGAAAGTGGAGCACCTAACAGGTCCTCCAGTACACATAGGAGCTAGAACTGAACAACTAGAAAAAGGCGCTGGTTCCTTTTTTTTTTGGTACTGGAGATCGAACTCAGGGGCACTTGACCACTGAGCTGCATCCCCAGCTCTATTTTGTGTTTTATGTAGAGACAGGGTCTCAATGAGTTGCTCAGGGCCTCGCCGTTGCTGAGGGGGCTTTGAACTGGCGATTCTCCCAGCCTCCCAAAGTGCTGGGATTACAGGCCTGCGCCACCGCACCCAGCAAGGCTCTGGTTCTTTAAGGTGGAGTACATCAAAGGCAGGGATAAGGTTTCAGCAGGAGTCGTCTCGCAGCAAACAGATTGTCATCTTGGAAGCCACACCCATCTCTGAGAGGCTGTATGGCTGTGTGGCTCCAGCCTGTCATCCTATCTCTGGTGCTGTGCTGAACCTGACAGAGCTGGGTAGGAAGTCACAAGTAGCAGGTGATCTCAAACCACCAGGAGTGCCGCTGGGAGTTCCCAGACACCAGACTTTCCTACCCAATGGCTTCCACGTCTGTTTGGTTCACGCACAGTTCACGGAAGGCCCGGCAACACAGTGTTGCCTGAATTCAACATCCATTCCCTACCATCTCTCCAGTTCACCTGCACTAGACACACTAGGAAATACCTAAATACCTGCATTGTCAGTCTCTCTTGTAGCTAGGAGTATCTAAGTGCCATAACTCTAGATAATAAATAACATGTGAGGCAGAAGCTGCTAGGAAAGTTTTGACTTCCTGCCTTGAATTCACGTATAATGCCTGCAGCTGTGACCTCTAGGTTTTTTTTTTTATTATTATTTATTTTTCAGTTGTAGGTGGACAGAATATCTTTATTTTTTTTTAATATTTTTTTTTAGTTATAGATGGACACAATGTCTTTATTTTATTGCTTTGTATGTGGTGCTAAGGATCGAACCCAGGGCCTCACGCATGCAAGGCAAGAGCTCTACCGCTGAGCCACAATCCCAGCCCCAGAATATCTTTATTTTATTTTTATGTGGTGCTGAGGATCGAACCCAGTGCCTCATGCGTGCTAGGCGAGCACGCTACCACTGCGCCATAACCCCAGCCCAACCTCTAGGTTTTGACCATGAGGGAAAGGCCAAGAAAATCAGAGACCTGAGCCTCTTAGCAGTGCCAGCAGCTCCCCACTGCAGACTTACGTGAGAAAAATTAATCTCTGTTCTATACAACCCATGGTCAGACCTGTCACTTGCAGCCAAAAGCATTTGGAACTGATATAACTGGCCAAGTGACGTAATGTGATGGTCTCCCCACCAGGATGGATGGAAAACATGACTTGTTCATCACTGTGTGCCCACCCCCTCCCCACCTGGCATATGGAACTGCACAGATGGACTAGGCTGTTGTTTCTTCATCCAAGTTAACCGACCGTATCTTCCTCTTGGGTTAACTGAGATAATGCACATTAAGAACCTAAAGACAGTGCTTGGCACATAGTAAGACTTCAACAGGTTCAGGGAAATGTCTCCACCAGGCTCTGCAGTGACTTCAAACACAGGCACAGGGGCCATCCAGGAAGCTGGATCCACAGTGACTCAGTCCTGGCAGCATGATCCCCCAGAACATGAAGGACAGATAGGGCAGTGGGCCCTTTAGCAAGAGGTTACCCCTACCTCATTGTTTTTTATTTTTTTAATATTTTTTAGTTGTTGATGGACCTTTATTTTTTATTTATTTGTATGTGGTGCTGAGAATCGAACCCAGTGCCTCACACATGCTAGGCAAGTGCTCTACCACTGAGCCACAACCCCAACCCCATCTGTTGTTCTTTTTGATGTGTTACAAAGGTCATGGGGACTTGGCACCTGTGGCTAGCTTCTCTTCTGCTGTCAATGTAAACAAGAAAGGGTCTGAATCTAAAGTGGCTCTTTTATTTTTACCAGTTGAATTTGTCACTTCTCTGCCAAGTGTATGCACTTGACAATGAACAAAATCTGTAGTCTTCATTACTGTCTGCTGAGCCTCCCTCTCCTCAACTTCTCCAAAGACAAAACACACAGGGCAGAGCAAACTCGTTTTATTTCTGCTTACAACGCCCCAAAGGATCACACCCCCTCACCTTCACAAAACACTGATTTTCTCCCAGAGCTAAAATGATCCCCCAGTAACCAACTACAGCCATCCCCCTTCCTCCCCATCGGCCTGCAGACCCACCTGCTCTGTGTGTATGGCTCCCTCCCGGAACAGATCCCCAAGGACACATGGCTTGCTTTTTCACCTATATTACATGGGTCCCCTTCCTAAGTGCCACCCCTCCCCACTTAGGTTTTTTGCATAGTCTCCCTGCATTGCTTCCTGGCCTCACATCCCTGCTCTGTCCTGTGGTCTGTCCACCCCACCCAGGGCACCTGCAAGAAGCCACTGATTTGAAATTCCTGAGACCAGGGCTCCTAGGTCCCACCGTTGTGAGCTCCCAGCGGTCGTTGGTTCCTCGCTGTAGCGGTGGGTGTCCATGTTGACTAAGGCTGAACACTCCCACGGTTACTGGGGAGGGGGCATAAAATCCAGAACAGGCAAGAGGAGACAAGGACAGAAGCAGGAGGGGGAAGGAGAAAGGCAGAGGCAGAGGGATGCAAGAGGACCCCTTGCCCAACTCAACCCAGGACAAAAATGGTCCGGAGCTGATAAGCAGCCCCAAGAACACAAAGGCCTGGCCTCTAGCTACTGCGGGTCCTCTGGCTGCGGGCCTTGTACACCTCAATGAGCAGGTCCTTGACATATTGGATTTCCCGCTCCACCGACTCGGCCCTCTCCCTCAGCTCCCGGTTCCTCGCCTCCAGCCCCTGGCACTCGCCTTCCAGGGCCTCACCCTCTGCCCGCTTCCTCTGGCGGTACCTCAGAGCTGCTGACTTGTTCTGGTCTCTCTTCTTCTGCTTGCGGTCCCCTCGGGCAGTAGCAGGATTTGGATAGGGGGCTGGGCGAGAGGACTGAGGTAGAGGAGGAGGAGGAGGAGGAGGAAGAGGAGGAGGAGGAAGCTGCTGCTGCTGCTGCTGGGGTGGGGCCTGGGGCACCAAGCCCACATCCCCTTGCCCAACCTCACTGCGGCAGTAGATGGCCAACAGGTCAACAGCATCCAGGGCAGGGGGCTGGGGGAGGTCAAAGGTGGGGAAGGGGAGAGGGAGGGAGGGTGCTGGTGGTGGTGGCGGTTGTGGGGAAGGTGGTGGGAGGAGTGGGGCCTCAAGGAAGAAGTCTTCCATCTGCTCCAGCTCCTTCTTGAGAAGCGAGGCCATAGCTTCCAGGTCAGGGGGAGGTGGGGAAGGTGGGGGCAGGGTGCCTGGGGCCAAGGGGGCCTCCAGAGGGAGGAGGGCTGTAAAGTCAACTCGCTCAGTCATCCAGTCAGAGAAGCCGTCACCTAGGGAGTGGAGGGGGGGCAAAGTGCCCTGAGTTCCTGGTCCTCCACCCAATCAGGTCATCACTCATGTCTGTTTCAGGCTCATTTGTTTTATTCAGTCAATCAACCAACTAAATAATAAGGCATCAAACCAGTCAACAAGCCACACAGTAAAGGAACCAATGAACCAGTCAACCAAATAACCAGTCAATCAAACAGTCATCCAACCATCAATGAATCAATCAACTAACCAATCATCAGTTGACTAAACCAATAAATCAACCAATAGAAAAAAAACAGTTAACTAATGACCCCATTGTCAATAAAACAGTCAACCAACAATTTTTTCAACCATCTGGTACCCTCTTTCCTGAGGACCTATATCTGTAGTTTCTCCAACTTACTCCCTTTTTTGGGGGGGAGGTACTGGGGATTGAACTCACGGGCACTCAACCACTGAGCCACATCCCCAGCCCTATTTTGTGTTTTATGTAGAGACAGGGTCTCACTGAGTTGCTTAGCACCTCCCCATTGCTGAGGCTGGCTTTGAACTCAGGATCCTCCTGTCTCAGCCTCCCAAAGCTGGGATTACAGCCATTTGCCACCACGCCCAGCTCTGGCAATTTATTAATTATTGAAAATCCACTATGTGCAAAGCATTTGGGATATATTAACAAATATGTTAATTTTTGCTTTGGGGGTACCTGCATATGCCATTCCCTCCCCTGAAATGTTCTTTCCTTTGGTCTCTTCATGGCTCACTTCTCATCCTTTAGGCTTCGGTGCATACATGACCTACTTGGAGGTTTCCTGGCTACCTGAACTCTGAACCAGGTCCCTTTGCTGTGTTTTCCACTTCTTCCAATACATCACCTGTTGTCTCTTGCCTGTCTCCCCACTACACTGTGAGCTCTATGAGGACAGGGATCGTGTTACTCTTGTTCCCTGCTGATCTTCAGCACCTGAACAGCCTGGCACATTGTAGGCCCTCAATAAATACTCATCAAATGAACAAGGAATGATGAACTGTTTCTTCCCTCCATCCCCCCCAGCACACCCCACCTCCAATCTCCATCTGCCCTTACCTGCCAAGGGCTCTCCCCCCCCTGGAAGCCCGCCCTCCAGGGCTCCCCCAAGGACCTCATAGGGGCCCAGGGGGGCAGGGGCCAGGGGGAGTTTCCCATAGTCTACGAGCCAGCCCAGTCCGCCAGCTGGGAGCAGGGCCCTGTCTAGCTCCAGCCCCAGGGTCGCCAGGAGTGACATGACTGTGGCACAGGCGCTGGGCACCGATGGCAGTGGAGGCTGCACCAACAACTGGGAGGAGGCTCTGCAGGCTGCTCAGCTGGGCAAAGAAAGGCACCAAGGCAAAAGTGGAGGACCTGCACATGAGACGAGAGGGGGTCATGTCATAGCCAGCCTCACCCACCCACCACAGTGAAGGAAAACCAAGCCACACCCCATGCCAATGGGCTCTTCCCTCCCCCCTCCAAGGGAGGTTTGGAACCAAGTCTTGTCCTCTCTGAATTCTAAATCTGCCCTTTCTTTCCCCAAATTTGAGTCCCACCCACTCCCAAGGGAATTCTTTTATTTAGAATCCCCAAGGCCCACCTCTTGCCCCACTACAGAACCCTAACGGTTTCCCAGGGGAATTACCTCGAGCCCCTCCCACCCTCCTCATAATATTCCTCGTCATAAAAAAATTCAATCCCAGGGGAATTTTCTTCCAGCCATGCCCTTTCCTCTAAAATATTTCCATTAGGCCAATTCCCTTCCTAGATTCCATCCCAAATCAGTTCCCAGAGGAATTCCCTGTGCCCCTGTCCCTCCGTCAACGTCATCCGCTCAAATCCCACTCTTCCCTTTCAACTTTAAGGCAACTTCGGCTGTCCCTACAAGGCCCGCCTCTCCTCGCTAGGAGTTTCCCCTAAGAGCCTGTAGGCTAAAGCTATGGACCTAGTTCCACCCGCTTAGAGACAAGTGGCTCCTACGCCCCGCCCTCTGTACTGTCAATCTAAGCCAGCCCTCGCCCCAGCAGGTGTCTGCTTGAAACGAAGGGAGTTGAACCGCGAGCCAGAGCCACGCGGAGCCCGGAGAGTGGAAGGGAGGGGCCGAGAACAGCAGCCCAACCCCCACCTTTCGCGCGGTTCTCTTGCTGAGCGTTAAAGCGCATGCTCCGTCCCTTAAGCCATCCATTGTTCTCGCACGCCTCAGACCTCCGGGAGATCAGTGCGCATGTGCAACCGTTTATGGCCCGCCTCCCGTAGTACAGGGATCTGGTGGGCTCCTGCGCATGAGCAACTGCGCGAGGACAAAATCGTTCGGGGGGGGTGGGTGGGAACTACCCCTTCTGGAGGCTAGTGCGCAGGCGCAGTCGCACGCGGGCCGACCTTAAACAGCAACTCTCTGGAAGAATTCACCCTCCCCCCCAACTCGGGCCAAGTGCGCATGCTCAGCTGCGCGCCGACGGGCCGTCTTCCCTCTTTTGCGCCTGCGCGAGCGTGATTCCCTGCTGGCGTCTCCCCACCCTAAGGCCCTGTCTGGAGGGCCTCGAGCTGCTAAAGGCGGGAAAGGCAGTTGAAGAGAGGCGCGAGCGGCTACTCACTCCATGGCTGTGGAAAGGAGAGGCGACGGCTGCCTCAACTGAAGAAAGACGGTGGAAGCGGAGAGCGTAGGCGCGGTAAGCGCGGAGAGGGGCCAGGGGCACGAATGGGTCGCGGCTACAGAGCCATGGCCGGGGCTACGCGGGCGGAGGCAGCGTCGCGGTAGCGTGAGGAGAGGCTCTGATCAGAGGACTGGGAATGAGGCAGCCTCGGGGACTGGGGACAGATATACTGGGGGCGGCGCAGCACTGCCCGCCCGGATCCTTCCGCGCCCCGCCCCCGCGCGGCCCCAACCGGGAGGCGACCTGGCCCCCTCTCCTGGATCTACGAATCTGAACCCCAACCCCCAGCTACCCTTGGGGTTCATAGGTCTACCCTCTTTGAACTGGGAACAGCCCCCTCCTTCCAACTCTGAAGTTGCCACCTTCCGGTCCCGCTGACTCTGGGGTCGAGTTCCCTGACTCTGAGGTCCTGGCCCCTTTCCTCTTTGTAAGTTTGGAGATCTGGCTTCATCCTCTGCCCTCAGACTCGCACCACTTCATTTCTATAAAATAAGGATAAAAATCACCTCTACTTGGCGGGCTCCTTTGTGGAAATCAAACTAAGTGATGTCAGCGAAGCCCTAAGCAAAGAGTTTGGGTCCTCCGTTCCTGTTCAAGGTATTTTATTATTGATAAGAACTCTAGGGCCCAGTCTTACCTCTTCTTCCTCCTCTGTCCTCAGACATTTGACCATCCAACGCCCTCCTGAAGAAAGTCATTCTCACACCTCCAAGGTTTCAGTTTCCAGCCATCCCCATTCCACATGACAAATATTCAGCACGTTCCTCTACAGGACTTCAGGCCCCGCTGTGTTCTTTTCTCCACCCCTGCTCACCTTTCCTTAGTTCTTGTCTGGCCATGTGGTTCGATCTTTTGTCCATTGCCCTGACTTTCCTTCAGTCCTTGGCCAAAAATGACAGATGTAAGTTTCCTTTTAAAGAAAGGGACCTTGGTAGCCATCCTTCATCCTCCCCATGCAGTGGACCCTCCACCAGCCTGGGTGGGTGTGAGTCTTTCCTCTGTTCCAAAAACCCCTCCCTTTCCCATCCTGTGTCCATCCACATCAGAACATTGCACATAGAGTTCAGGCTTCTTTGGCAGTTAAGAAACTGAATCAAGATACCAAGAGGTAGGGGAGCAAGAGGTAGTGGTACACACCTGTGATCCCAGCCACTCAGGAGGCTAAGGCAGGAGGCTTGCACGTTCAAGACCAGCCTTAACAACTGAAGGAGACCCTGTCTCAAAATAAAAAAGGAACTGGGGATGTAGCTTAGCAGTAAAGCAGCCAGAGTACATGCCTCAGTACCAAAGGTGGGGGACTCTGGTCTTGAGTTACAGGCAGGTTTCTTCATTCCCACCCCTTTTCCTAGTTGCATGCAGGACGACCTTGGAATCTGATCACCTTCCCTTAGAGCACTTCCTGTCCATTCCACCAGTATTTGAACTCTTCTACATTCCTTGGGCCTATAGGGCCTACATTATAACATAGGCAGTATATAGTGTAGAAGTTAAGATTATTGTGGAGCCAGGTTATTTGTGTTCCAACTGCGCTTGCTGGCTGTTTTGACCATGGCGATTTCCCTTCACTGTACCTCAGTTTTCTCTGTAGTAAAAAGTGACATTCATAGTACCCTTTAGGCTGTTGTGAGGATGAAGAGTGATTTAGTCCACATTAAGCCTTTAGACTAGTGCCTAGCATATACTGGGTGCTGTATAAGGGCTTGTTACTATTATTGATGCGGATATGTTCTGTCATCACTGCTAACTAGTGTTTTAAAACTGACTGCTGGGCATGGTGGCAGGTACATACCTATAATTCCAGCTTACTCAGGGTGCTGAGGCAGGAGGATTGCAAATTTGAGGCCAGCCTCAGCAACTTAGCAATACCTTCTCTCAAAGTAAAAAATAAGGACTGGGAATGTAGCTCAGTAGTAAAATGTTCCTGAATTTAATCCCCAGTACCAAAAACAAAAGGGGGCCAGATAACTCATGACTGGTCTTCCATTTGTTTGTGTGTGTTACTGAGAATTGTACCCAGGGCCTCACACATGCTAGGCAAGTGCTCTGCCACTGAACTATCTCTTCAGACCTTTTTGTTTTGAGAGAGGGTCTCACCAAATTGCCTAGGCTGCCCTTAGACTTGTGATCTTCCTGCCTCAGCCTCCTGCCACTAGGATTACAGGTGTACGTACCACCATGCCCAGCTTGGTTTTCCACCTTTTAAGTAAGACTTGAGGACTGACTGGCTTCTACTTCTCAGTATAGATACTTGAAAAATAGGAAGTGGGGTTAGGAGTAGGCTCTTGGAATACTTCTGGTGGTAAGGAGGCAGTCTCCCCCTGGCTATCTGAAAAGACTTTCTAGGTTATATACAGGAATTAAGTGTATTTTTGATTGTTGTTTTTTGAAATAGGATCTCACCATATTGCTTTGCTAATCTGGAACTTGTACACCAAAGCCTGTCTCAGCCTTCTGAATAGCTGAGACTATATGCATGGGCCACTGTACCCAGGTTAAGTTTTTTTGTTGTTGTTTTGTGGTGCTGGGGTTTGAACCTAGGGCCTCAGGTATTCTAGGCAAGCACTTTACCACTGAACTACATCCCCAGCCCATAGATTTTGTTTGGTTTGATTTTGTTTTAATAAACTTTTATTTTGGAATAATTTTAATTTTACAGAAAAGTTACAGAGAGATTGCAGAGAATTTCTAAATGCTCTCACCCAGTTTTCTCCCTTGTTAACATTCTATATTACTAGGATACATTTGTCCCAGTCAAGAAACCAACATTAATTAGTACCTTACTGTTGACTAAATGTGACTGTATTCCAATTTCACTAGTAGTTTCCTAATGCTGTTTTGTTTTTGTTTTTGTTTGTTTACTGGAAAAACCAGTGCAAAAAAATGGAAAGAAAAAATAAAAAATGAGTGTAGTGGTGCTTGTCTGTGATCCTAGCTACTCTGGAAGCTGAGGTAGGAGGATTGCAAGTTTGAAGCCAGCCTCACAAATTCAGTGACAGCCTGTCTCAAAATAAAAAATAAAATAGCCGGGTGCGGTGGCTCAAACCTGTAATCCCAGCACTTAGGGAGGCTGAGACAGGAGAATCGCGGGTTCAAAGCCAGCCTCAGCAACGGCAAGGTGCTAAGCAACTCAGTGAGACCCTGTCTCTACATAAAACACAAAATAGGGTTGGGGATGTGGCTCCATGGTCAAGTGCCCCTGAGTTCAATCCCCAGTACCAAAAAAATAAATAAATAAATAAAAAATAAAATAGGGCTGGGGAGGTTGTTTGGTGGTAGAGTGCTCCTGGGTTTGGTCTCCAGTACAAGTGAAACAAAAAACTAGAAATGCCATTCATCAAGAGAATCTTGTTGCTGGCTGTATGTGGCACATGCTGAGAAGGTCATGGTGCCAGGACTCCAGCCCCTCTGTTTCATCCTGTTGTGCTCTTTTCTCTTTAGCTAATGGATCCCACCCAGTTCACCTGTGCCCTCACTTAAACAGTTTGACTTAGTTTTGCTGAATGGGCACGCTTAGCTGCTCAGCCCTTCCTAGCATGTTCTAGTTTATGATGGTGGTTTATCAGTGGCTCACTGCCACCCCAGTTCTTGGAACCCTGATCCCTTACCAATGCCCATTCCTGACCCAGGCCCATGGCCCCTCCAGACTCAGATGTCTTGGCCTCCTCCAGGTCCTCTAGGGTCCACATGCCCAGCTCTTCAGCTCCTTGGTTGGGGTTAGGAGCAAGGGTGGGGCTGCTGGGGACTCTTTTTCAATGCGGAGGGGCCTAGCTTGGGGAGTGAGGTGGCAGTTGCAGGCAGGTTGCATCAGCCCTGGTTTCTTGAAGGGGAGGGAAAGTAAAGGAATTCTCTGGGGGCCTCAGAGCACCTGGCAGTGGCTCCTGGGTAGCAGAGCTGTAGATAATGGCAAGGATCCAGCACAGCAAGGGAGCAGGGGTGCAAAGGGGGAGGGAGACCAGCCATCTGTGCAGCACCTTGATAACCTGAGACTTGATGCCAAAAATGGGCCTCACATCACAGAGGCCCCCAGATTGGCTTGCAGGAGACAAGACTGAGGACTCAAGAGATAAAGGAGGTTGTGCAGAATCACATTACTCCTTAGATAGAGCCTAGGTATCATCCTGCATAGCGTCCAGGGCCTCACAAGGCCTCCAATCCTGGACCTTCAACTGAGATTTGCTGCTGCTCACAATTGCCAAATTCTATTGATCACAACTTGCCATCCCCTCTGCCCTTGAGGAGGCCCTCTTCACCTGCCCTATTGCAGCAACCTCTCACTGGTTTCCCAATCAGGGTAGAAGCTTAGCCTGATGGAAAAGACTTTGGAATTTTGTGTCAGATGGATTAATGTTCTTGAGCCCACAGCATTTAGTTCTAGTTAGGGGGACAAGCAAAGACCTAGTTTGCCTAAGCCTCAGCTGCCTTCCGCAGAGTGGGTCAGAGCCAGCCTGCTGGGTTCATATCCCAGCTCTGCTGCTCTTTGACCCTTGGTAAGTGTCGTCATCTCTGTTTCATCACCCATAAAATGGGGCTAAGAAGACCCACCTCGTAGGGTAGTGATGTACATTAATGTATATAAAATGCCTAAAACAGATCTGGGTATGTGGGAGATACCCTCTGAGCATTAGTTCATTCTTTTTTTTTTTTTTTTAAATATTTTTTTAGTTGTAGATGGACACAATATTTTTACTTTATTTATTTATTTTTATGTGGTGCTGAGGATCGAACCCAGTGCCTCACGCTTGCGAGGCAAGCGCTCCACCACTGAGCCACAATCCCAGCCCTAGTTCATTCTTTTTTTTTTTTTTTTTTTTTAATTTTTTTAGCTGTAGATGGACGCAAATATCTTTATTTTATTTATTTATTTTTATGTGGTGCTGAGGATCGAACCCAGTGCCTCCCGCATGCAAGGCAAGCGCTCCACTACTGAGCTACAATCCCAGCCCCCTAGTTCATTCTTGATAAGGCTGCAGGTACTGGAGGATTAAGGAAATGACATAGGTAAAGCCTAGCTCTTACTGTGAGCTCAGTCTGTACATGCTTCTTTTCTCTTCCCATTCCCTTTACACTTTGTGTTGCTTTCGGAGCCATCTCACAGACAGATGTTATTGTACATGACTGATGCCCCAAACACTTAGAGGGTGTCACTGACTCCCTCTCTGTTAGAATTGTTCCCCACAGCTCCAAGCCCTGTGCAACCACCTCCATAGGTATAAATACATTTATAATGAGTTGCATATGCACAGAGGCTAAAGAATTTGCTATCCTGGTCCCTGATCAGTGCCAGGAAGGGTAACTGGGTCACATAGGACAGGGGGTGGGGGATAGGGGTTGGAGGTGGGCGTCCTGACAAACAAGGGCAGGAAGGCCAAGGCCAGCTTAGCTGGGGAAAGGACAGTGCAGGGGGCTGGGCAGGCAGAGCACAGCCTGCCACGTGGCCCAGTGGCTCAGAGTCCTCCAGAGCTCCTCCCCTGCCCTCAGCCTACCTCAGCCCCCTCTTCAGAAGTAGTCACAGCTCTCAGACCCTGGTTAGGCCTCATGTTCCTGACCAGCTTTGGCTTCCTGAATGTTACCATCTATATTAGTTTCTTCTTACTGCTATGACAGGTTGCCATGAATTCAGTGACTCAGAACAACACACCTTCCTGACAATGCTGCAAGACAGAACTGTGTTCTCTCTGGAGGCTCTAAGAGAGGATCTGTGTCAGTTTCTAGAGGCTGCCTCATTCTTTGGCTCATGGTCTTCCTCACATTACTCTAGCCTCTTCTTTTATCATCACACTTCCTGTTTCCTCTTCATTTTCTTGCTCTTCTTTTTTTTTTTTTTTTAAATATTTTGTTTAGTTGTAGATGAACACAATATATTTATTTTATGTGGTGCTGAGGATGGAACCCAGTGCCTCACGCATGCGAGGCAAGCGCTCAACCGCTGAGCCATAGCCCCAGCCCCTCTTGCTCTCCTTCTAATGCAGACTCTGTGATTGCATTTAGAGCCCGCCTAGATAATCTGTCTGCATTGAAGATTCTTAATTTAATCATATCTGCACTAAGCCATTTACTTTATAAGGTAATGTTCGCAGGTGTGGGGGCTAGGGCAGACAGCTTTGTGCAGCCGTTATCCAGCCTACCACGTCCTTCCTCACAGTCTGTTTCCTCATCTGCCAGGTAAAGGATGGGCCAGGCCTCAGTGCCTCCTCCCTTACATCCCCACAGAGACTGGAAATAAGGAAATAACAGGGCAGACTGATGACAATTGACAACCTAATGTTTTGGAGCCCAGGATACCATCACTTATTGTGTATGGCTGCACCCCTCTGTGCTGTGGTCACCTGATCAGGAAAATGGGGACAATGGTAGAACTCCCTCAGGGGCTAGTGATCAGGGTCAGAGTTAACACATGGAAAGGTCTAGACCAATGTCTGTCTCAGCAAGTATGAGCTGCCCCACAACAGACAGGGCTGTCACAGACCCAGAGGTGGAGTGGGCCCCCAAAGCACTTTGTCTCCAAGTAGTATCTGTGCCTTCCAGGTGGTCCAAGATACTACTTGGGGACAACCTCTTATACTAGGCAGCAACACTAGTCTGACAGTACAGAACTGCGATTTTACAAGGGAGGCAGGAAATCGAGATTTTTTTTTTCCCCTGTGAAATCTAGCGTTAGCAAGTACTTAAGAAAAAAAAACTTGAAGACTTCCAACAAATCATGAGTATGTCTAGGGCTCAGGTTGTGGGCCCTCCTGACCTTCATGTTTAGTGATTTCCCTTTCCCAAGTTTGCGATTCTCTCTGGCCATAGCAGAGGGCATGAGGAACCAAGTGCATATTATCTCTAAGATAATAAGAGATTCTGTCACTGAGAATTGGGATCAGGCCCCTCTCTATGGGATTTAGGATTGAAAAGGAACAGGTTCTCATTCAGATTTGATCCAACCCTGTTTAAAGTTTGGCAGGACAGTGCTTGTGGGGAACAGGTACTTGCTGGGAGAAGAGGCTTAATTACCCTGTTTCTTCCTCATCAGTCCTCCATGCCCTAGTCAGAGACCACCAGGAACACATCTCTCATTGCAAGGAGAGATCCTGGGGAGTGGGGTATCTCAGGGAGTATTAGGAAGGACTGTGTCAGGTGATTGGCAGGTTCAGGAAAGGTGTTTTTTTTGTTGTTGTTTGGGAGGGGTACTGGGGATTGAACTCGGGAGTACTCAACCACTGAGCCACATCCCAAGCCCTATTTTGTGTTTTATGTAGAGACAGGGTCTCCCTGAGTTGCTTAGCGCCTCGCCCTTGCTGAGGCTGGCTTTGAACTCGCGATCCTCCTGTCTCAGCCTCCCAAAGCGCTAGGATTACAGGCGTGCGCCAATGTGTCCTGCTAAGAAAGGGGGTTTTTGTTCTGGGTTGGATGCTTACACCTGTGGGAACTGAGGAAGACTGCTTGGAGCCAGTGTCGCAGTTTGTTAGGAAGCGCAGATCAGCTCTGAGCCAAGGGTGAGTGAGTGTTTTTGTAGTTTGGAAAACTTTGATGTTTTTGTCTATGTTAAATGATATGATTCCAAGAGTGTCTTTGCTCAGTGTACCTCAGTCACCGTGGTCTTGCCTGATGTTAACATCCGGCAGGAGAGCACCAGGGCCTAGCTATTCAGGCTACTGCTTGTTGCTCACAGCGGCCTTGTGGATCTTGCCAGTATGGAAGGGGGATGAGAGCTGGCAGGACTGAGTGGCAGTTTCCCTCATTTGGCAGGCTGTGGTGCATGTTCCCACAGGCACTTGGGCAAAGAGGAAAAGTATCTGCACCTGGACCTAGCCAGCTCTCCTGGGCTGGACAGTCTTTGTGGAAGCTGAAGGGAGAAAAAAAGGAGGGAACCACAGTGAAGACCTCACGGGAACCCTGGGCTCCTTGCTATTTGTTCCCTCAGCAGGATTGTGGACACAACCTGTAGGGAAGGTTGAGAGTCGCGGCCATTATTAGAGTACTGAACCTTAGCTCTGCTAGATCAAGCCCTTTGCTGTTTTTTTCTGACCTTCCTGCCTGCCCCTACCATGGATTAGAAACTGCAGAAACAGAGCAAGTGAAGGGCAAGAGCAGCTGGTGTCCCTCTTCTTGCCTTACCTGTATGCCATGAGGCAGATACAGTGAATTAGATTTGAGAGTGGTCTGGAATTGGATCCTAAACTGGTCTGGAAGATCATGAAGATGACCTAAAATGTCATCAGAGACGTGGCATGGGATAGTGGTGGTAGGGAGTGGGAAAGTGTCATATTGGAGAGGCAGGGGAGGCTTAGTAATGGTTAGAAGCTCAGCTGTGGAGCCAGACAGCCTAGGTCAGAGTTGTAACTAACCATGTGACTTTAGACAACTTACTTCTGAACTTCAGTTTTCTTTTTTGTAGGATGGAATAATACTAGTTTCCATCTCATAAAGTTGCTACAAAAAGTAAATCAGTACGGGTAAAGCCCTGAAAACAGGACTCAGCACACAATAGATGCCTATGGAATATTAGTGTGGTGATTCTATCCAGGGGCCAGGATAGGAACTGTGGTTGGTTCTTGTTCTCAGAATCAAAGCCGCCCTGCCCCCACCTCTGGTTCCCAGAGAGACTTCCTTCATGGCAACCATCACTACCACAGCCTGACCTGGATGCTTCCCTCCCTCCCCACTGACATCACTCCTTCTCCCCCAGGAAGCTAGTGTTGAGCGGAGAGAGGCCCAGGAGGGAGCACAGTGATGTGCAGTTCTCCACCAACCACCTCCATAGCTTGCTGCCCCTCCTCCGGTGGTCTCAGTGTCTTATCCATGTCCTGATGTGTTCCCTATGGAACCTCCTGATGGCCTGCATAGGTGACCAGAGCATTTCAATTCCAGTTTCGTCCTGATTGAGCCTGTTCTCTTACCAGCCAACCCAAGAGAAAGTGTGGACCTGTCTTTAGAACAGCCTGACTCCTGCCCACCTCTGCAACCTCACTATTGCCTTTGACCTAACCTTCCTAGCACCCTATGGTTACTTGGTTGGTTTGTTTAATGTATAAGACACATTCAGTTATCAAACTATACAATTTAGTAGTTTCTAACACAGAGTTGTGCAGCCACTTCTACAGTCAATTTTAGAATACTACCATCACCCCAAAAAGAAGCCCTTGACCATTACCTCTCAATTCTTTTCTTGCCCAGCCCTAGGCTACTTCCTGTCCATAGATTTACCTATTCTAGACATTTCATTTAAATAGAATCATACAAGTCATGACTTTTAGTTTTTGGCTGCTTCTTTTTTTTTTTTTTTTTTTTAATATTTTTTAGTTACACATGGAC
>PVHX01025319.1:0-22565 GCA_004024805.1 Geosciurus inauris | reverse complement strand
AAAAAAAAAAAAAAAAAAAATCCAAATAGAATAAATACAAATAAAAACCATGTCTAGACACATCAAAGTCAAATTACCAAAATCCACAGATGACATATTACAAAGAGGGCATTGTTATGAATACAGTTGATTTCTCATTTTATTTTATATTTATTTTTATTTTTTATTTTTTTGGTACTGAAGATTGAACCCAGGGGTGCTTTACCACTAAGCTACATTCCTAGCCCTTTTCATTTTTAATTTTGAGACAGGGTCTTGCTAAATTGCCCAGGCTGACCTTGAACTTGCCACCATGTCCAGATGACTTCTCATGTTTAAAGAAACCAGAAGATAATGGAACATCTTTCAAGTGCTGAAAGGAAAATAATAAACCTAGAATTCTAAGTCCCCCCCACAATCCTTCAAAATAAAGTCTAAATAAAGACATTTTCAGATAAACAGAAATAGAAAACTCTTCACAAGCAGGTAAATGTGCACCATAATAAATAACAAAGGGAGATTTTTAGGCTAAAAAATAACTTTAAAATACACATCTATTTTATTTTATTTTTTTTTTAATTTTTTTTTTAGTTGTAGATGGACACAATGTTTTTATTTTTATTGCTTTATATGTGGTGCTGAGGGTCGAACCCAGGGCCTCACGCATGCGAGGCAAGCGCTCTACCGCTGAGCTACAATCCCAGCCCTACACATCTATTTTAAATGTTATAAAATTTTAAAGCAAGAATTTTAACACTGTATTGTGTGATTTATAATATATAACTAATAAATATATTATATATGATAATATATGAAATAGTTTTCTATATTTAAAATTAAGTACAACATTAAGTACATTTTGATAAGCCAAAGATGTATATTGAAATCCCCAGAACAATCCACTGAAAAAAGGCAAAAAGTTACAGCTAAAAAGGCAATCGAGAGTTGAGACTAATAAATATTTAATTTTCAATTTAACCCAAAAGAAGGCAGAAAAGGAGGAATGCAGGGGGGAAGCAAAAGCAGAAGAAATTGATAGAAAACCAGTAACAAAATCTCAACCCTAAACTCAATCATATTAATGCAATTAAATGAAAAAGGAGCTCCATCTGTGTACAGTGAATCAAAATGCATTCTATTATGTATACCTAAGTAGAATAAATGAATTTTAAAAATAAAAAATGAAAAAGTAATTAAAATTCCAATTAAAATAGGTAGAGCTTGTTACATAGAAAGCAAGACTTACTTATACTTGTCTAAAGAGAGAGCCTTTAGCCGGGCGCGGTGGCTCAAGCCTGTAATCCCAGCACTTAGGGAGGCTGAGACAGGAGAATCGCGAGTTCAAAGCCAGCCTCAGCAAGAGTGAGGCACTAAGCAACTCAGTGAGACCCTGTCTCTACATAAAACACAAAACAGGGCTGGGGATGTGGCTCAGTGGTCAAGTGCCCCTGAGTTCAATCTCTAGTACCAAAAAAAAAAAAAAAAGAGAGAGAGCCTTTAGCGGGGTGCAGTGGCGCAAGCCTGTAATCCCAGCACTTTGGGAGGCTGAGACAGGAGAATTGCGAGTTCAAAGCCAGCCTCAGCAACAGCGAGGTGCTAAGCAACTCAATGAGACCCTGTCTCTAACTAAAACACAAAATAGGGCTGAGGATGTGACTCAGTGGTCATGTACCCCTGAGTTCAATCCCTGGTACCAAAAAGACAAAACAACAACATAAATAAATAAATAAATAAAGAGAGAGCCTTTAAATACCCAATAACTGTAGAATACACTTTTTTTTTCAAGTGCACATGAAACATTCACTAAAACAAATTGCTGGACCACAAAGCAAGACTTATTTTGTGTGTATGTGATGCTAGGGATAAAACTCAGGCCTCACACGTGCTAAGCAAGTGCTCTACTACTGAGCTACACTCCTAGCCCTATTATTTTGTTTCTTTGGGCTTGGGATGTAGTTCAGTGGTAGAGTGCTTGCCTACCATGTCTAAGGCCCTGGGATCCATCCCAGCACCACATTAAAAAAAAAAGCAAAAAAACACCACCAAAGAATGAGACTCCTCTTTTTTATTTGATTGTGGCCAGCTTAACAAACATATATGAAGTGATATTTTGTGGTTTTGATTTGCATTTCCCTGATGATTAGTGATGATGTTAAATATGTTTTCATATGTTTATTGGCCATTGGTATATTTTCTCTACAGAAATATTCATTCAAGTCCTTTGTTTTATTTTGTTTTGTTTGTGCTGGTGATAGAACCCAGGGCCTAGCACATGCTCACAAGCACTCTACCACTGACTTGCACCCCAGCTTCTACCTATTTTTCAATTCAGCTGTTTTTTGTTGTTGTTGAGTTTTAGGAGTACTTCATATATTCTGGATATTAACTCTGTTATAATCTGACTGTTTGCATTTCCCCAGATTCATACCTGAAAATCCTCACCCCGAAGGTGATGGTATTAAGAGGTGGGGCCTTTGGGAGATGAGGGCAGAGCCCTCATGAATACTGCCCTTAAAAATGAGGCCAAGAGAACTAGCTAACTTTTCAACCACAGGAGGACACAACGAAAGCATGCCTTCTGTCAAGAATGGGCCCTTGAAAGACATCAAATCTGCCTGCACCTTGATCTTTGGGTTTCCCAGTTTCCAGAACTGAGAAAAAAATTTCTGTTGTTTATAAGCTACTCAGTCTAATGTGTTTTGTTCCAGCAGCCCAAACAGACCAAGACAAACCCCTTATCAGATATATGGTTTGCAAATATTTTCTCCCATTTAATAGGCTGCCTTTTCTTTCTGTTAATTGTTGCCTTTGCTGTGCAAAAGGTTTAAGTTTGATGTAGTCTTGTTTGTCTAATTTTGCTTTTGTTTCTTTGGGCTTTTGTTGTTGTACCCAAGAAATGATTGCCAAATCCAGTGTTGTAATGCTCCAAGGCATATTCTCTTAAATATGCTTTCAAACTATGGGTTATAAACCAATTTGTAGGTCATGAAATTAATTTAGTGGATTATAATTTTTAAAAGAATAGAATAGAACAAAATAGAAAATATCTAATGAGTCACACAATATGTAGTATGGCTAAACATTGTTTTGGAACCTTTTTTTTTCCCAGTGTGTGTATATGTGAGGGGTTGTAAAATAAAATGGATTTCTTACTGTGGATTATGGTTAAAATTTTTGAAAAATATTGAACTACTTTCTACTGCATTTGGACCAAAGTCCCAACAGTGCTATATGTCTATGTTCCAGTAGTTACAGTCAGACCATTACATGGCCCTCAGGAGGCCTCAGTGTAATAAACACAAAGGGACCTGTACTAGAGCGGTAGGGACCACATCATGGGGCAACTTTGTTTCTGCAAAAATAGAAAAGCAACTGCTACATCAAATTAATATTTGTATTTGAATTATATTGATGCTATTATTTTGGCTTCATTCTGTTATTGCAGAAGATCTGTAAGTGCACTCATCCTTTCTAATCCTAGGAGAATTGGTTCTAGGACCCCCTGTGGATACCAAAATCCAAGAATGCTCAAGTCCCTTATATAAAATGAAGTAGCCAGGCACAGTAGTAGCACATGCCTATAGTCCCAGTTACTCAGAAGGCTGAGGCAGGAGGATTGCACGTTTGAGACCAGCCTGGAAAACTTAATGAGAACTTGCCTCAAAATAAAGTAAAAAGGGCTCAGGATATACCCCCAATGGTAAAGTACCCTTGAGTATAATCCCCAGTACTGCAAATAAATACATAAATAGGGTCAGGATGTAGCTCAGTAGTAGAGTGCCCCTTGGTTCAATCTCAGAACTGCAATAAATAAATAAATAGGGCTAGAATTTGCATGTAACTTACATGCATCCTCCCATATACTTTAAATCATCTCTAGATTACTTATAATGCCTAATACAATGGAAATGCTATGTAAATAGTTATTACACTGTACTTATTAGGAAATAATGACAAGAAAAAATCTACATGTTGAGTACAGATGCAATTAAAATTTTTTTTCTTTGATTTGCAGTTGGTTGAATCTATGGATGCAACCCATGAATATAGAGAGCTGATTGTATAAAGATTTTATTTCTAGTTTTATGCTTGCATATGTTTATAAAAATAAATTTTTTAGGTAGGTCAGGCTGACTCTGAACTCCTAAGCCTGAGCAATCCTCCTGCCTTACCCTCCCAAGTAGTTGGGACTATAGGTTCATGCCAACCCTCATGTGGCATTAAAAATAATTTAAGCCTACAATGGTAATATAAGAGTATTTAATTTTTTTCAAAAGGTCCATGTAGCCAGGTGTGGTGGTGACTTGGATGTATGAGGCAGGAGGAGAGCAAGTTTAAGGCCAACTTGAGCAACTCAGTGAGACTCTGTCCTAAAATAAAAAATAAAAGGACCAGGGATATAGCTCAGTGGTAGAGCACTCCTGGGTTCAATCTCAGCACCACCACCCCCACACACACGTGCAAAAGTGTCCATACATTGATGGAATTTGAGAAACACTGTTTAGGTGGTATACTAAGTTGAAAAGTAAATTCACATCCACCAAAATTCACATCCACCTGGAGCCTCAGAATGTGATCTTATTTGTAAGTAGGGTCATTACAGATATAGTCAAGTTAAAATGAGGTCATACTATTAGGGGATCCCTAAATCCAGTGACTGGTGGTCCTTATAATAAAGCCAAGTAGAACCAAGTGTGGTGATACATCCCTGAAATCCCAGAGACTCAAGAGGCTGAGGCAAGTTTGAGGCCAGCCTCAGCAACTTGGCAAGCCCCTAATCAACTCAGTGAGACCCTGTCTCAAAATAAAAAATAGAAAGGGCTACGGATGTAGCTCATTGGTAAAGCACCCCTGGGTTTAATCCCCAGTACCAAAAGAAAAGAAAAGAAAGAAGGCCATGTAGAGATACATAGGAAAAAGGCATGTGACAACAGCAGATAGTTATGCTACCACAAACCAACAATTTCCAGCAACCACCAGAATCTAACAAGGAAGCATCCTCTCTCGTGAGCCTTCAGATGGAATCTATCCTATGGACACCTTGGTTTTAGACTTCCACCCTCTACAACTGTGAGAGAAGAAATTGTGCAGTTTTAAACCACCAGGTTTGTAGCAATTTGCCATAGCACCCAAGGAAACTAGTACAGGGGGTGGTCTGTTAAGAACAGGGGTACAAGGGCTGGGATTGTGGCTCAGTGGTAGAGCGTTTGCCTCGCATGCATGAGGCACTGGGTTCAATCCTCAACACCACATAAAAATAAATAAAATAAAGATGTGTCCATCTATAACTAAAAAATTATATATATATATATTTATATATATATTTATTTATATATATATGTAAATAAAAGAACAAGGGTACACAGAATGACCTTCCTAAAAGCCATCTCAGGCCCATCCTCCCAGCAAGTGTGCCATGCCACAATATGGTCTTCCCAAGTTGGGAAAACTGAGGCCCAGAGAGGGTCAACAGCTTACTCAAAGGGCGATAGCAAGTCAGGGGTAGAGGAAGAACCAGAAAGCAAAACTCTTACCACTTCCCTCTACTTACCATGGTACTAGTAAATATGTTCACATCATTGTCTGACTTGGCCACTTTGATTCCGGAATTGGTTTTACAGCACTCTAGCCCAGAGGAATTGAGTCTTAACCTCCTCAGGTCAGGTACAGAGCTGCAGTGTCTTGCACAAGTAGGCTTGCAGGGATCAGAATCACTCTTCTTTGTGGCCTCCTGGTCAAGTTTACTGTCTGTTTCATTCTTCTTTACATCTCTGACACTTAAGAGCAAGTCAGGTGTGCAGGACACTAATGCCAATGGCCGGAAGTACTGGGGAGGAGGAAACCAAACACACAGCCAGTGGGAACTCAGCTCTGGCCACTTCCAGATTCATTTGCACCCAAGGGTAGGTGCAGAGGAGATAAGGAGAAAGAAGGAAAGTATTGGTATCAAAGTCTCTCTAATCTGAAGATCTTAGTCCTGGGGTTCTGAGACCTTTAAAGGGACCATGGATGACTTCAGGGTATCTTTGAAACACTTGAAACCAGTTTTTAAAATATTTTTTAGTTGTAGATGGACACAATACCTTTATTTTTTTATATTTTTTTATGTGGTGCTGAGGATCGAACCGAGTGCCCCACACATACTAGGCAAATGCTCTACCATTGAGCCATAGCCCCAACCCTAAAACCACAGTTTTAAATTAGTGCATTGTATATTTTACCACAAGAGATTTCAAAGCTTTTATCAGATTCTCAATGGGTCTGTGACCTTAAAGTTTAAAACAACAACAACAACAAAAAAAATCCTCTGCTCTAATTCTGTCCTTCCAGGTGAGTCTTTAAGATGAAGGAGATGGACTGAAAAGTCATCTATCCCCTGAGCTAGAAGAAATCACTAGGCAGAGAAGCCAGAAACTTAGATCACAGGACAAGTGGGCCACCCCATGCAGAGAGCAGGTGGGAAGGACCTCACCATGATCAGTCATCCCTGTTAATGTTCTGAGGGTCCTGCCTTCCAGAAGCTCCTCCCAGTGGACCGCTGAATTAGGGCATTTCCACCCCAGCTGGAGTTGAGGACATGAGTACACAGAGTCCTAGAGCCTGCTCTCTACATGGGATCGTGCCCAGTCTCCCAGCACAGCCTGTCTGCTCATACTTCTAAGGAGTCAAAAAGGACACATGAGTGAGAATCCTCTGCTGCTTGAACGAAGTGATCCTCTCATGGGCACTCGGCTCTGTGTGGCTGCCACGGTTCCCCTCCTGTGGCCCAGCCCTCCAAGTAACCTGTCAGTATGTCTGGGCTCGGAGTAGTTGTCTCCGTGGCACGCCCCCCAAGACTGGCCCCAGCCTGGGAAGGGTGCCAGGTATGTACATTTCCCTCCCATCTGGGTTTACTTGTTTGGGGCTCTGGGTAGTGGTCTTGAATTTCTGTCGTTTTTTCTGCTCATTCTTGGCACTCTTGCCCCTTGTTTGGTCGCCGGCTGACTCAGACTCTCCCTGCATCTCCACCTTCTTCTCTTTCATTTGGAAGGATTGTTTCTCCTGTTTCAGTCTCAGCTCCTGGATCAGTTGCCTGCCCATTGAGGAACAAGTGATTGTCACAGAGGTTAGGGACAGGTGGTGAAGACAGGCATCCTCCTTGGGGGATAGACAAGTTAGGATGGAGAGGCAGAGTAGCCCCACTTCCCTCCCCGAGTCTGCACAAGTGACTGAAGGTCAAAAAGCAACATGGTAAGAAAGGAATCATCCCTCCAATCATCCTGTGTGGGGAATGGCATCATTTCAATAAGAAATGTGCAGTAAAGGGAGCTATGTGCCGGGCGCGGTGGCTCAAGCCTGTAATCCCAGCACTTAGGGAGGCTGAGACAGGAGAATCGCGAGTTCAAAGCCAGCCTCAGCAACAGCGAGGTGCTAAGCAACTCAGTGAGACCCTGTCTCTACCTAAAACACAAAATAGGGCTGGGATGTGGCTCAGTGGTCGAGTGCCCCTGAGTTCAATCTCCAGTACCAAAAAAAAAAAAGGGAGCTATGTTCCATTCCACCACAACGCCATCTCCTCCCTACTTCCCAAAGGCCATCTGCATCCATGGCAAGTGCTGGGAAGAGGGTCTGGGTGGGAGGTTAAGGGGAGGGGCTCCCATGCTGGACCATTTCATATGCTGAGCTCTTTGGCCAACAGATCAGGGAAGTGCTCTAAAGGTGACACAAAATAGTGGAAATAATTCGGTCTCATGAGTCAGGTAACAGGGTGGTTCTAGTCCCTGTCCTGATATTATCTTGTTATGTGATCCCCTTTCTGATCCGACTTCCCCTTCCATAAAATGAGATGACAATTCCCTTCCAGCCCTTAGATTTTATACCTGCGTGAATCCATGAAGCAGCTCTGAGGAAGTGTGCACCCTGGAATGGGGTGGGGGTGTCTGTCTCTGTGGTCAGTTTCTAGAAACAGTCACCTATTTACTAGGTGACTTCCAATTTATGGCCCTTGTGAGACCACAGGAAATGTTTCCCAAACAACTTCAAGGTTGAGAATTGAAGCTCAGAGTCTTTCCCTGCCACCCAAGACCAGCCACCCAGCAGGTCAAGCACAATCCCCAGAACACACTGCCTACCCCATCCCGGGAGCCTTCCTACCGAGCATACACCTCCCGAGCCCTGGAAGCAGCAGTATTCTGGAAGAGGGAGCTGTTGTGCTGGAAAAACTTGTCATACTTCTCCAAATTCAGAGTGGGATAAATCAGCCGGAAACCGCCACAATTTTCCTTCTCATATTTCTCTGTTTTCTGTAACCGCACTGCCTGAAAACCCTTGGCTTCCTCAATCCTGTTGGGATGCAGAACACAGGGATGCAGTTAAGTTTTCTTGGAAGGGACATGTCCAAGCTGGATGTCATCTAGGGCCAGAGGGAGGCCTTGAACATAATAGTGGTTAATCAGTATTTGTTAAATAAAAGCAAGAATGTTTCCTGGAAAGGAGATTCTAGCCCTCCTGGGACAGCCAGTGTCACAATGCACTAAGAGCTGGTTAGAAGAGCCTTTCTGACAGCTCACCAAATTCTCTCCCCTTACAAGTAAAACCCATTTCCCCCTTGGCTTAGTCTGACCAGGCAGACTGTCGCCACCTTCCCATTCATTACCCTTATTACTCTTCTCTGGAGAATGGCAGCTTGTGTTTTACTAAATTTGAGGGCTCCTTGGATGAGCTTAAGAAGGTTTTATGAGCTGTAATGATCTCACTCTTCCTCATAGCCCCTTGGGGGGATGGAGGTGAGGTAGGGAGGCATGATAAGCCCCCTCTACAGAAGAACTAAGAGACATTGGTAATGAGGACCAGTACCAGGTAATGAGGAGGAGACAGATGCAGCGGAGATCCTCAGTGTGATGGGGTGATGGGGGGATGTGGTCTCCTCCTCAATGAGTTGCTACAATAGCACAGTGGAAAGATATCCTGGCATCCCAGCTGCCACACCCACTGGACTCTGTCTGGGTCCAGAGCTGTCACCAGGAAGGTGGTCTCGTACGAGTCAGTTCCCTTTCTGGAGTCTTGGTTTCCTCTGCTTCGAGAACAGCACCACCCCACACTGCCCACCCCACACTAGCCCTCCCTACAGGGAAGACAGGACACATGAAAGTGCCTGAGATACACAGTGCCATCAATACAACTTAATGCCCCCATTCCAGAAGCTCAGTCCCAAAAGATTACGTTGGCTCTACTTCTGAGAAGGAGAGCAGGCAGAGGTGGGGGAGGGTCCTTAGTGGGATCTGAAAAGCAACCGGGGCACCTTCTTGACCAGGCTCAGAGTCTGAAGATACCCAGAACCGCTCTGCAGAATGAAGGCCCCACTGACAATGCAAACGACACCCTTCAGGAAGCAGGGGACATTAGCTCCTGCCCACATAGTAACATGGGATAGGCCTGACAAACTTCTCGTTTTAGTAAAAATAAAATATTGATTTTATTTTTTATATTGGTAATTCCTAGATCTTCACATATTAATCAATTCATATCCATTATGTATAGTTACATGTGTATAACTTAATCTCCCATTTCTAGGAACAAAGAATATTCATAATCAAACAATTTGAACTACTACATTCTGCAACTAAAAACTCACTTTCTAGCCACGCATGGTGGTGCACACCTGTAATCCAAGCAGCTCAGAAGGCTGAGGCAGGAGGATCACAAGTTTAAAGGCAGCCTCAGCATTTTAGCAAGGCCCTAAGTAACTTAGTGAGACCCTGTTTCAGAATAAAATATAAGAAAGGGCTGGGGATGTGACTCAGTGGTTAAGCATCCGTAGGTTCAATCCCTGGTACCAAAAAACAAACAAACAAACAAAAAAACAAACTCCTCACTTTCTAAATAGGATCATGATTTGCTAGAAATAATGCACCCTTTTCCTTATCAACTCCAGGCAAGATTCTTCTCTTTCTAAAATTTTCTTTTCTTTTTCCTTTTATTTTTTTTCAACTTGCAACCACTGAGTCTCACCCCACCTCCAGGCAAAATTTTTGATAGCCTCTAAAAAATTATGGTGCCCGGCACTATACTAAGACTTTATGGAGGGGCTGGGATTGTAGCTCAGCGGTAGAGCGCTTGCCTCGCATGCGTGAGGCCCTGGGTTCGATCCTCAGCACCACATACAAAGCAATAAAATAAAGACATTATAAAAAAAAAAAAAAAGACTTTATGTGAATGATTTATTTAATTCTCCTAACAGGCTGAGTGTGGTGGTGCCCACCTGTATTCCCAGCTACTGAGGAGGCTGAGGCAAGAGAATTGCAAGTTTGAGGTCAGCCTGAGAAACTTAGTGAGACTCTGTCTCAAAATAAAAAATAAAAAGGGCTGGGCATGTGGCTCAGTGGTAGAGTATCCCTGGGTTCAATTTCTAGTACTGAAAAAAAAAATCTTCTAATGGAAATATGTATCACTAGCTCCATTTCACAGAAAGATCACTGAGGCTCAAAGAAGTGATAGAAAGCTACATGACTAGCAGGATGCTGAGTCATAACTTGGACCAGGACAGCCAGTCTCACTGAGAGCAGGGAAGTGAGAGAATGAGGGCTCTGGAGCCAGAGAGTGCTACTGTACCTGACCTCCCGGGAAGGACACTGCTGCAGGAACCGCCCCCGCTGTCTCTCCTCCTCCAAGACTTTCTTTTTATCACAACTTTCTAGGTTGATCAGTACCAAGGTGTCATACAGCAGACTGTCTTTCACCTCTTTATCCAACCGGGAGTCAGTGGAGAAGCTCGGAGAGTGGTTGACCTGTGAGGGCAAGATGACAGCTGGGGACAGGGCTGCCCAGGGTAAAATTGAGAAGTAAAGCAGATACTGCCTCCAGGTGCTGCCAACATCCACCTCAGGGCCCTGGCTACCCAGACCACTGGAAGACAGAGGTGAGAAAGGGTCTGTCCCAGAGACATAGTAAAGAAGGCAGGAGGCAGAACTCCCTCTAGGTTAGCCAGTTTCACCTCAGTCTCCTCTGGAAACATGAGGAGTGCCCCCTCTTTGGCTTTCCCCCTTCTGATGTGGGCTTGTTCTCTTACACGCACTGTGTGTGTTCCAAAGAGCAGAACAAAGGGAAGGGTCCAAGCTAGATGTGGTGGCACACGCCTGTAATCCCAGCACTTAGGGAGGCTGAGACAGGAGCATCGCGAGTTCAAAGCCAGCCTCAGCAAGGGTGAGGTGCTAAGCAACTCAGTGAGACCCTGTCTCTACATAATACATAAAATAGGGCTGGGGATGTGGCTCAGTGGTCCAGTGCCCCCGAGTTCAATCCCCAGTACCAAAACATAAAATAAAATAAGAGGAGGAGTCCAAAGGATTGGCCTGAAGGTAGGAAAAAGAAAGGAGGGACACTTTCTGGAGCCTGATCATGCTGAGGTGGGGAAAAGATGCAAGGAGAAAGAAGACTCATTCCTGCCCACAGTAAAGTCCATATTTTTCAGAGGCACTGGGTGACATTTGCTCTTGCTGGCTCATTCTGTTCTTGGAGTAAGAGCATTAAATGGCCATCTCTCCATTTCCCTCACACTTAAGAACTAGGTGAAGGAAGAGCAAATCCTCAGGAATCCAATCTACAGTTCTGAATTCTCCACTCTAAATCGTGCCTCTGGCATCAGTACCTGGCACTAGCACCTCTGATGTCACCTCACATGAACACTTTGCTCCTCGTCATTCACACTGAATGGACACTTGAGAGAGCTCCTGAGGACCAGTCCTACTAGGAAGAGAGATAGCAACTTGGAAAGATTCTCTTCCTCCTCCTACCTCCCGCTGGGGTCTTGGGGGGGCAAGAAACTCACTGAGTATCTCTTCCACCCATTCTGAGGGCAGCAGACACCAGTCTGCTCTGCTGGTTCTTAGAACTGAGTGATGCAAGCCGGGCTCAGTGGTGCAGGCCTGTAATCCCAGCACTTTGGGAAACTGAGACAGGAGAATCACGAGTTCAAAGCCAGCCTCAGCACTAGCAAGGCACTAAGCAACTCAGTGAGACCCTGTCTCTAAATAAAACACAAAATAGGGCTGGGAATGTGGCTCAGTGGTCGAGTACCCCTGAGTTCAATCCCTGGTACCAAAAAAAAAAGAAGAAGAAGAAGAAGAACTGAGTGATGCAGACCCCTGAGAGCCAAGGGAGTCAGCTCCCCCCCCGATACTTAACATCCCACCTGATACTTAGCATCATCCAGCTTTGATGAAGAGCACTCTCTCTCTCTCTCTCTCTGGGAGAGGACTCTGTTACAAAAGGTAGAATTATATTTAGAATCATTCTGTGCCTGAGATTGGCAGCAAGTCTGGCTGGACCTCAAGAAGGCACAAGGAATTCTCTAATTCCCAGCCATCTACCCCCCTCTGGTGGCCACTTCTCAGCTAAAAGGGAAGCCCCACAGGCAGCAAGCACCATAAAAGGAAGTGGCAGGGGAAGTTGATTAAAACAATTCAGGTAAACCAGGAGGGCAGAGTACTTGAAACTGGCTGACAGGGCACAGTTTTCACCCCTCGCCTGAACTTCCCTACCTCCAGCAGCCAGGGTTTGAGTTTGTGGTCCAACAAGATGTCGAAGCCCAGGATTTCAAAGCAGGCACTGTTAAGTGTGTGGCCAGGGAAGCAGGTGTGGTAGTTATGCTTGATGATTGGGTAAGCCGAGATGATTGTCTTGATGATGACATCCTCGATAGCCCTCCATATCTGCCCCACGTTGAAGCCCTCGTTCTCCATGTATGTGTTGAAGGTAGACAGCTTCCTGGAAGGGAACCACAGGCCACCAGGCAGGGCAGCTGGCCTCTGATCATTCAAGGCCACGGCATGCTGAAAACCAGAAACTTCTACAGAAGACAAAACTCTAAGCTGGTAGGGATGAACAGCCAGGATCCAGGGTAGGTACAGAAATATGGTCAAGTAAGATGTGGCCTGAGCACTTTCACTGTGACCTAGAAGACACTTATGAGCTGGGGAAGGGACTGGATATCTGGATGGAAAGATTAATGGATGAGAGCCAGGTATGGTGACACATGCCTGTAATTCCAGAGCCTCCAGAGGCTGAGGCAAGTGTGAAGCCAACCTCAGCAACTTAGTGAGGCCCTAAGCCACTTAATGAGACCCTATCTCAAAATAAAAAGTAAAAAGGGCTGGAGATATGGCTCAGTGGTTAAGCACCCCTGGGTTCAATCCCCAGTATCACAATCTTTTCAAGTGGAAAAAAAATGTATTTAATTTGCCTAATTGGGATATAAATTTTCCTGAAATAGATCATGTACTTCCCTGACTTCTTATAATAGATGTTATATAACATAACCTTTTGATGACTCAGGGCCCATCACAATAAATATGCAATATTGTACAATTTCATGAGGGCCAGGGATTAGTGAATTCACTTCAACAACAGCTACGTGCCAAGTACATGGAAAAGGAAGAGAACTGGTGTCTGCCCCAGAGTTCTTCCAGGTTTGTAGTTCTGTCTTCTCTTTCACTCTGAGGGAGCACTTTTTTGGCTGAGTTTGCACCCCAGTGGTGGGGGACTAACCAAGGGGTTTAACAGTTGGCCTTAGCTGCCAACTTTGGGGCAGGGGAGACAGCATGAGGAGTAGATTGTCCCAGAAGATGGAGAGGAACTGGATGCAGTGGTGCAAACCTGTAATTCCAGCAACTTGGGAGGCTGAGGCAAGAGGATTGCAAGTTTGAAGCCTGTCTTGAAATAAAAATAAGAAGAGCTGGGATGTAGGCCAGTGGTAGAGACCCTTGGGTTCAATGCCCAGTAGAAAGAAAGAAAGGAAAAGAAAAGAAAAAAGAGAAGGAAAGAAAGAAGAGAAGAGAAGGAAGGAAGGAAGGAAGATAGAAGGAAAGATAGATGGAAGGAAAAAGAAAGATGGAAGGAAGATGGGAAGGAGGAAGAGGAAGAAAGAAAGGAAAAACTAGGGGGAGAATGAAGGAAGAACTCTACCTGGCAACATAGGAAGAACACCAAAGGCCAGGACACACTATGATTTGTGTCCCCAAAAAGTTCGTGTGCTGTAAACTTACCCCCAAGGCAGCAGTTTGAGAAGTGGGACCTTGAGAGGTGATTGGGTCATGAGGGTTCTGTCCTCAAGAATGGATTAATCCAGCTGGGTGCGGTGGCGCAAGCCAATAATCCCAGCACTTAGGGAGGCTGAGACAGGAGCATCGTGAGTTCAAAGCCAGCCTCAGCAATGGCGGGGCGCTAAGCAATTCAGTGAGACCCTGTCTTTACATAAAACACAAAATAGGGCTGGGGATGTGGCTCAATGGTTGAGTGCCCCTGAGTTTAATCCCCAGTACCAAAAAAAAAAAAGAATGGATTAATCCATTTATTATTACAGTAGTGGCTTTGTTATAAAAGCAAGCTCTCTCTCTAGCACATTTGTTGAGGAGATGGGCTGCCAGGGGAGGGAGGCTGAGCCAAGAGAGGGCACAATCCTGAGGCCATGGGGGCAGAAGACTGCTCCACAGAGAAGGCACACAGAGAACAGAGGGGCAAGAGAGAGGGGGAAGAGAAGGAATCGGAAAGTGGGCTAGGGCAGCAGAATAATATTTGAGGGTTGCAGGTGTAATTCATTGGTAGAGCACTTGCCTAGTATGCATGAGGTCCTGGGTTCCATCCCCACACCAATAAATAAATAAATGAAAGAAAGAAAGAAAGAAAAGAGAATAATATTGGAAATCTTCACACCCTCGCTTTTAGTCTTGTGCCCAACACCACCTTGATCGTGGCCTGAGGGCCTGAGTCTGTTATCAATTCTCATAAAACGGAAACGAGGGCCCTGAGACTAAGGAAAAACAACAGTAACCAGAGCACTGTACTACCAATGGTCACTTGAGCCTCACAGAACAGAGGCCCTATGAGGTGGGCAGGAGAGGGCAGGTTGTTTCGTGTCCCTCATCTTACAGACCCAGAAATAGAGGCTCAGAGAGACGAAGTAACTTGTCCAAGCAGCTTTCTCAGCTGGCAAGCGGCAGAGCAGATACGAGAAGCCAGGCCTCCCTGAGCACTAATGCTCAACATGCATCAACGTGGGCAGCTCCCCTGGCGCCTGAAGTTTGGGTGGGGACACAGGCAGTACAGAGGGGCTGACGTCCTCTGGAAAGCAGGGAGATTGCCTCCTTCCAGCCTGACACATCCCCTCAAGCAGGCTTAACCTAGAGATTTTTTGTGTGCTGAAATGTCACATGTTTCTCTGCAGCTCTGACACCAAATGGATTGCCTTTTCCCCAGTCCTTTGAGACCTGATGCAGTAGAAAGAGCATGAACCTCAAAGCCTGACAGACCCAGCTTCTCAATGCATGCTAGCATTCAGAGCTAGGTGACCTTGGGCAACTTAACCTTGAAGAGACTCAGTTTCCTCATCTGTAAAATGGAAACGGCACCTAACTCATGACTCTCCACTTACAAAGGGCAGATGATAATGGCTTTGCCATAGTATTGTGATGAAAATTCAAGAACAAAAACTGCACACAGGTGCCAGGCACAGCACCTCTGAGGCCACCAGGAATACCAGAACACTGTGCTGCCAATGAGTCATTTGAGTCTCACAGGGGCCCTATGAGACGGCCTGGCCCTCTGCCTGGTCAAACTAGATTCCTCGGTCTCCCTTTTTCTTAAAACTCAAGTGAGAGCTGTTCGGGCTTAAATTCAAACACAAATGGAAAAGCTGCTCATGATGAGACTCATAAATTCTTTGCATGTCCCCCCTTCTGGGGAATCTTAAGGCCAACTAGCCACACGTCATGTGGCACCAGGGCATCATGACACATCATTTGAGAATCTCTAATGGAACAACACCCCAGGGAACCACAGACCAAGAAACCACAGCCTGGCAAGTCCTTCTGAAATGGCAGACTTGCAATCAATAAATGTCTGTTGATTTGGAAATGTCAGAAGGGCAACTGTAACAAGGCTATGTTTTGGTGTGTGTATGTATTCTGCTGGGGAAACGGTTCATGTTTATCTCTCCTCCTCCCAGCCTCCTAGGGTTTACGATGTGGCCTCCTTTTAATGATTAACAGTCCAGAGAACTGAGATGAGTTCTGGATTGAGAGGCAAAGTCTCTTCTGAAACCACGTGACCCAAGATGGAACCGCTGACGGAGACTGATAGGGTTTGGGTAGAATCTTGGAAAGACGAGTAAAGCCACTCCCTTACCTCTTGCTGCCAGAGTAAGCATCTTGAATGAAGTTGGAACTGTGCTTATTAATGGAATAATTAGTCAGGTGCATGCAAATATCATCCTGGGGAAAGAGAACACAAGATGTGGGGTCAGGCTGAAGTGAAGTCCTCCTGCATTCTCTCTGTGCCCTCCCAGGGCCCCCTGGATTAAATGAATAAAAAAGAAAGGGAAGTCTTAGTGTGTACTTAAACTGGCAAAATAAAGGCAGTAAAAAGGGAAATCTTAGAGCCTGGAGTATGAGAAACTCTAGCTCCTCCTGAGAAAGAGTGCTGCTTTGCCTGAGGGAAACCTCCGGAGTCCTAGGGGGTTTAGTGTAGGGGATGGCAGGATAGCTCACTCATGGCCTTTTCTCCTGAGCACTGTGGATCTGGTGTTGGAGTCAGGCAGACTTGGCCACAAGTCCCAGATTCACCTCTTTTTTTTTTTTTGGTACTGAGGATTGAATTCAGGGGCACTTGACCACTGAGCCAGACCCCCAGCCCTATTTTGTGTTTTATGTAGAGACAGGGTCTCACTAAGTTGCTTAGCGCCTCACCCTTGCTGAGGCTGGCTTTGAATTCACGATGCTCCTGTCTCAACCTCCCAAAGTGTTGGGATTACAGGTATGAACCACTGCGCCCGACTCCCAGATTCATCTCTTGCTAGCTGTGTGACTTTGGACAAGTCCCTTATACTCTCTGTGTTTCAATCTCCCTTTCTGTAAAAGGGAATAATAATCCCTATGTCTGAGGGCCCCTTGGAGGGCTTAGACTAAAGAACATATGCAACATGGCACATACTGCTCCACAGATGACAGCCAGAGCCTTGAGGAAGGGTATTTAAGCAGGATCTATTATCATGTAAAGGGGGAGGGGAAGGCATCATGTCTCCTCAGCTCACCAGGTTGTCTGTGCAGGGGTAGGAGTAAGAAGTGGTAGCAAAGCGGACCAGTCCTTCATTGTACACAAAAATCCTGAGAGGGTCACAGGATGTCACCAGCACATAAATCCGTAGGTCAAACTTGAACCCATCAATGATAAAGGGCTGGGAGGAGAGGAGAGAAGTCACACAAGCACCAGGGGAGAAATCATATAAAAATCGCCAGCCCCCATCTTGTTTTCATAGAGTCAGCCCAACATTGTCTAGTGTTGCCAAGTGAAGACTTGGCCAGGGGTGGGGAGCAGGATAAGGAGACTTAGGTTCTGTGACCTGACTTGTGATCTCGAGGAGGTCACCAAACCCCATTGTGCCTTGGTTTCCTGATCTTTTCATTGGCACAAACAAATACCACCAAGAGCTATCTTGGCAACTAAACAAAGTAACAGTAAAAGTCCTTTGATAAAAGGACATGTGGTCTTTATCCAGGGCTGCGTTATACTTGTGGTTCTGTAAGAGATTTCCTGCAATGCTTAATCTATCTCCTGGACATTTTGCCTTGGGGAGGTGCAGTGCTTCTCACACTTCTAGAGGGTTCCCTCCTTGCAGCAGGCTGTAGGACTGTGGCCTCTGGCCCTCAGTCAGGGAGGAAATCTGTTTACCATAAATCCCTCCAGAATGATTCCCTTCTCCCAAATAAGGCAGGGTCTCCACAAACCAAGGTGGTCTCCCAGCTGTCATCTGTTTGAGGAAAGGGGCTAGCCTGGTGAGGTCGGACCAACAAACAAGTGTATAAGGGTGGGGAACACTCTGGCCCAGGCACATGGCAGCACCCCTGGTCAGGAAATTTGGTCTAACAAAGCCCAAGACAGAAGACAGGCTCAGCTTCATCCCCATTTCGACTCTCCATTGACTCATTTCACATCCTATCCTGTGGAGCTAGAGCCCCAGGCTGCTATGGGCAATAAATAAATAATCACAATAAGGAAGTACCTTTGAAATATAGAGCTGACAGATCATATCCTCCCCTGGTTTGATTTCTTTCACAGTCCGGGTGATGAATATACCTCTCCCTTGGCAACCTGAGTCCGGCTTACAAATGTATGTCTTATTTTTTCTTGACCTGCTGTAGGTCTGCAAATCTCCCCAGCTAACCAGACGGGGAAGGGACAAGACACAGCATTAGCTAGAGAGCAATGAAAAGGAAGACCAGTTCCATATGAAGCAAACAAACAAACAAAAAAACAGAAGAGTAAAGCTATCTGATGTGGCAAAGTCCTGGCATTGACAGACAGATGCCCAGAGTCCATCCATGAGAGAGAGAGTAAAACCCACAAAGTGGAGTGTGTGTGGGGACTTCGGAGGGAATTTGATTGCCTCAATTCAAGCCCAGGCAACACCACCTACCAGCTGTGTACCCTTTGCAAGGACACGACCTCTCTGAGTCTATATTTCATCATCGAGGCAACGTGGATAATGAAACCCATCTCGTGCAGTTGTTAGTTAATATGACGTAATGCAGCAAAATGATGATCTATGCTACCCGTCCCACGAAGATGGCCAGGACCCAGGTAGTTTGGCATTCTGGATTTACAGATAGGAGATTTGGAGTTCTTGATCTGGCTCAAGCCCTGACAAGTGATGTGACATTGAATCAATCAGTCTCTTACCCTCTCTAGGCTTCAGTGTTTCATCTGTGATGTCGCCACTCCAGCCAGAGTATGGGAGGGCAAATAAAACCTCTGAATGTACTTTTAAGATAGTGTATTCAGGGGGCTGGGGTTATGGCGCAGTGGTAGCGTGCTCGCCTAGCACGCGTGAGGCACTGGGTTCGATCCTCAGCACCACATAAAAATAAAATAAAGATATTCTGTTCGCCTACAACTAAAAAATAAATATATTTTTTAAAAAAGTGTATTCAGAATAAAGAAACTAAATTAATGGATTATATGTCTCAGTCTTGCTATATTTCCTTTTTTAAACACTTTATTTATTATTCTTATGTGGTGCTGAGGATTGAACCCAGTGCCTCACCCATGCTAGGCGAGCACTCTACCACTGAACCACAATCCCAGCCTGTAGCTATACTTCTTGTTTTGCATTTTAGCTCAAAGGAACCTGTGATCCTTGGGAAAATCACTTAGCCACGATGTTCTTCAGTGGCCACAAATCTGGAGGCTCCTGTTAACTGGACAGCACACACATTTCCTCCTAAGTTGCTGCGAAATCCTGGAATTTGGTCCAGACAAGCGTAAGGAAAGGCTGGGAACCCTGGAGCCTGGTTAGGGGAAGTCTTAGGAGGAGAGGGGAGGGTGGGATTCCTCTGCTGCCCTTGCCATGTGAGCGTAAAACCGATGGTAGCATTTCACACTACCCCTGCCTCATCTCAACCACCAGATTATGCCCCTGCTTGAGCTCACACCATCTCATGTTTCTCCAGCAACTTGGTGGTGGGGTCCAGAGCATTTGCCTATCAGGGATGGGGGTCCAGCTTTGAAATGGATAAGATGAGAGCAGAAAAGGGAAAGGGCTGACTGCCCTGCATGGTGCTGCATGGGACAGAAGCCACAGTCCTCCCTGCTCCTACCCTGGGTGCTAACCACAACCCCACTATCTCCAGAGGAGCTCCTGGTCCTAAAAAATTCAAAAACAGCACAATTAAATGGTTGGAAGGGGTTCAAGATCAACATCTTTCAGGGTCAGAACAAACTCTCATCCAACTGCAGGGACAGGCTCCAAGGCACCCGGCCCTTAATTGTCATCTTATTTTATTGGCAGAGCCCTGTGTTTTCTCAAGCTTGGACACACCCTTTATCCTTTCTCTTCCTGAACAGTATGGAGAGAGATGGGAGATTCTTATGGGAGGGAAAGTAGAAACCAGGAAATCAGGGCAGGAGGAAAATGTAAATAGAGGGTAGGGAGGAGAAGGAAATATGGGCTTACTTACTCAGCAGGAAGACACCAGGTCCTAGGGAAAAAGTGGAAATCTTTAGGGAATATCTTTAACATGCGGCTCATATTCCTGGCCAGCAAGTCCTTGCGGCAGATTTCACTCATCCCAGGGAAGTGATTGATTTTCTACAAAGTAAGTGGTAATTCATGAACAATGGGGGGGACATAGGAGTACTTTGAGATTACCCTCAAGAGGCAGGGATTAAAAATGGGGACTCACTGGGCAGATGTCACACTTAAATTGGGGAAAATACCTGGTAGCTCTTCATGTCCATCACCCGTTCCAGTGATACTGAGTAGTCTGTCCAGTACAGAGTCCAGTCATCGTTGTCACTTCCCTCTCGAAGGCCATACTTTTGGGCCACCCTACGCACTGCAATAGAGTTGAAGAAAGAAATGGACTGTTAGCCCAGGAAGCAAAGGAGGAGCATGGGATGGGGAGGTTCCTTTTCTAGGTAGTTCCAGACCTAAGTGCTGGAACAAGAGAGCCCAGGCGGGCACAGTGGTGCACGCCTGTAATCCCAGCACTTTGGGAGGCTGAGACAGGAGAATCGCGAGTTCAAAGCCACCCTCAGCGATGGCAAGGTGCTAAGCAACCCAGTGAGACCCTGTCTCTACATAAAACACAAAATAGGGCTGGGGATGTGGCTCAGTGGTCAAGTGCCCCTGAGTTCAATCCCTGGCACCAAATAAATAAATAAAATTTTAAGAACTATATATAGGGAGGGGGAGGAGAAGGGGGACAGTAACGATGGTGGAATATTGGGCTGGGGTTGTGGCGCAGTGGTAGCGTGCTCGCCCGGCATGTGTGAGGCACTGGGTTCGATCCTCAGCACCACATAAAAATAAAATAAAGATATTCTGTCTGCCTACAACCAAAAAATAAAAAAATAAAAGATGGTGGAATAGGATGGACACCATAGCCCTGGCTTTATGTATGATCACATGTATGTTGTGATTCTACATCACATACAACCACAGAAATGAAAAGTTGTGTTCCATCTGTGTACAATGAATCAAAATGCACACTGCTATCATGTATACCTAAGTAGACTAAATTAATTAATTAAATTAAAATTAAAAGAACACTATATATATATACTATCATATCTTTCTTTCCTGTCCCTGTTAGTATTAATAGCTGGGAGCTGATTTCAACACAGGGCAGATGCCTTCCTTCCTAGGCCTTAGAAGGAAGAAGGTCTGAAGTAACCAGGAGAGGACAAGAGCAGCCTAGGCCATTAGAATTTGAACTCAAATACAAAGGCAACAACACCATGCTCTGTAGTACAAAGTAAGCCTGTAGGCCAGGGTTAGCCCACAGAACGCTGGATTGCAACTTATGTTCTAAAACAGGGCCATCTGGGGCTGGGATTGTAGCTCAGCGGTAGAGCGCTTGCCTCGCATGCGTGAGGCCCTGGGTTCGATCCTCAGCACCACATACAAAGCAATAAAATAAAGACATTGTGTCCATCTACAACTAAAAAAAATAAAAATAAAAATAAAACAGGGCCATCAACTGCAGCAACAGCTGCCTCTTGTACAATGAGATCCCCAGTCACTATATTTAAGTATTACAGACAGCTGAAGGACGTGCCATTGGGATCAAAACCCATGATTCTTGGAATGAGATTCCCAACTCCCTCAAATAGTCTGTGAAGCTGGAGGAGAACCAAGGAATGGTGTGTGAAGACACCTCTTTTCCTCTTCAAGAATGCCCTCGACATCAAGAGTGACCCTTCCCAACCACGCAGGGGTAAATAATGAGTCCCCGTCGCAGATTCTTTGCATTGAGATGCTCACCACTCTCATACCGGCAGCTGGATAGATTAATCACCAATCATCTGGAAAAGAGAAAAAGGAAAGCACAAGACAGAGACAGACTGCACCCAGAAACATCCTGTCCCAGGTGGAGCTGCATGATGCTTTAGCTGTCACACTAAGCCTGGTTCCACCATTCCCAACACTGAGGACATGAATGGGTAGAGAGTGGCAGAAAACATGGAATCACAATATTGTTACTTCGTCCATGGGGTACAAATTCTGTATTGCAATTATAGCTCATTCTGCATGCAGCTTCATATTAACATCATTGTCTTAGTCTTTTTACTCCGGTGGCCCATTAGGGCCAGAAAATTAAAATATGTTTGGCCTAAATACTTGTCTCTCTCTTCTTCTGCCCACTAAGGGAAGCTGTCAGTGAGAAAGCAGACAAGCTTTCAGACATTAATCAGTCTGAATGGAGCAAGACATGGCAAAATATTAAACAAGAACTGGAATCCACAAGCTACAGTCAGATCCTAATAAAATAGCATACTTCTATTATATTTAAAGTGTATTAAATTCTCAGAACAAGTAAGTACTTTTAAAAATGCCTTTATTAGCCGGGCGCGGTGGCTCAAGCCTGTAATCCCAGCACTTAGGGAGGCTGAGACAGGAGAATCGTGAGTTCAAAGCCAGCCTCAGCAATGGTGAGGTGCTAAGCAACTCAGTGAGACCCTGTCTCTACATAAAACACAAAATAGGGCTGGGGATGTGGCTCAGTGGTCGAGTGCCCCTGAGTTCAATCCCCAGTACCAAAAAAAAAAAAAAAAAA
>PVHX01025318.1:0-22327 GCA_004024805.1 Geosciurus inauris | reverse complement strand
TTATATATATTATATATATATATATATAGACACATACACACACACAGTTTCTAATGTTTCTAGTTTTAAAATATTTTTTTTCTGCATAAGCACATTTTTTTCCCAGAGGGCCTCAAAAATAATATGTATTATTGTTTTTCAATAATACAAAATGCAGTCCCATGATTTAAGTCTTTGTAGTTTTTATTTATTTATTTTAAAGACAGAGTCTTGCTATGTTACCCAGGCTGGCCTTGAATTCCTGGGCTCAAGGGATCCTCCTGCCTTAGCTTCCCAAGTAGCTGGGACTATAGGGTGCAATACTGTGCCTGAGTTATAATTTTAAAGAACTTTCATAGATAGGAAAATCCAGAAATGTCAGATCTTTTTGAAAGAAAAAGTGTCTACATATTATATCAACTTAATTTAATATAATGTTTTAATTATTATTATTATTGCTACTAGTTGTAAGAGTGGTAGTGGGAGTTGAACTCATGGGTTCTTTACCACTGAACCACCTCCCCAAGCTATTTTTATGTATTTATGTATTTAGTTAGTTAGTTAGTTTTTTGTACCAAGGATTGAAGTCAGGGGCACTTAACCACAGAGCCACACCCCCAATACCCCCCCCCCCCTTTTTTGTATTTTATTTAGAGACAGGGTCTTCCTGAGTTGCTTAGAGCCTAACAAAAGAGGTGAAGGACCTCTACAATGAAAACTACAGAACACTAAAGAAAGAAAATGAAGACCTTAGAAGATGGTAAGACAGATTTCTTTACAAATAGTGCTGGGAAAAATGATTATCTCTATGTTGAAGAATGGAACTATACTTTTATCTCTCATTCTGCACAAAAATCAAATCAAAGTGAATAAAAGACCTAAAAATTAGGCTAGAAACTATGCAAATACTGGAAGAAAATGTAGGGTCAGCACTCTAGCACATAGGCAATCACTTCTCAATAGGATCCCTAAAGCTAAGGAAATAATGACAAGAGTTAATAAATTGGATGGCATCAAATTAAAAAGCCTCCGGGAGAGAAGGAGGGGGAAAATGCTGGGGGTGGGGGTGATATTGGCCAAATCATATTGTTATAGTGTGTGTGTGTACAAATACACAACAACGAATCCCATCATTATGTACAACTATAATGTATTGATTTTAAAAAAAGGTGAAGAGGGGGAAAAAAAGAAAGAAACTAAAAAAGAAAATGTGAGAACCCAAGACACAAATATCTAATCATTACATTAACATGAGCTTTTATGTAAACAGCAACACATGTCCAACTGGCTGTAGTAGTCAATTTGGAGAGATGGGATGTTCCTGTTTCAAAGAATAAAATATGCATGCTTTTGGAAAATCCTGGGTAAATGGATTTTTTTCTCTAATCTTAGAGGACAATGAAGGTGAGGTTAAAAGCTTACATGAGAATGGATATCAATACTTTAAAAAATGAAGATCATAGCTGATACAAGGAGGATTTTAGAGAGAACTGCATTTATTGCACAGCCTTATAATTGCTTCCATTCAAATGGAACAATTCCAGCTGCTTTCAAAAAATCAACAAATGATAAGCAGAAGAAAGATGGGGAGAAAACAACAGCATTTTTATGTTCAACTGATAAACATTGGATTGAATATAAACTATGTTAAGCATAATTAAGCACAGAATTAACATCATTTGTAATGCAATGAGATAAGGCAGCTGAGACAAATGCAAAAAGGTCTCTAATACATTGTTTGATGATCTAAATGGACACTGACAACCTATACATTTACAAAAATATGGGCAAAGGGTCAAACAATTAATTTTCTTTCTCCATGTATGTGCATAAGCTATGGCTAAAGGTCTTAAGCAATTTTCGTCCCATTATTCATCAAATTTGATAAATCTTAACCTTCCACGAACCATGCCCTGTATTGTGTATCTAATTACATAGAATGGATCAGAAAACAGTCCTAACCCTGTATTTTATTAGTTAAAGCATTGAGATAAAGAGCTCTTTTTTCTTGATAAAACTTTGGGGATACAAATTTATAAAAGAAATGAGAAAAAGAAATTATTTCATTCCTTCAATGTTTCAAGTTCTGTATAAGCACTTGAAATGTCATTCATCTACTCAACAAATTTTTACTGAGACTGTACTCTTGATAGGCAGGTCCTTCCCCCAATACACATACCAGTAAACACTAGAGATACAAGGTTTATAAGTTTCCCAGTCTGGTGGGAGTGACAGGCAATGTAGATAGTCTTGATACAATGAGAAATGCAGTGGCAGCCCAGGATCCTGGTGTGGCGTGGTAAGTGGAGGGGTTCGCACGTATATACAAAAGCCATTTTTCCTTATCTTGTAGGAGAAGAGAGTTGAGAAGAGCTTCTTTCAGGAGATGATGATCACATTGATAATGAACTAGGGCTGATTTTCACAATGATCCTCATTAGTAGGTAGCATAATTATCTCCATCTTATAGATGAGGAAATGGATATACTCTAACTCAAAGCTAATAAGTAACAAGACCAAGATTTTGAACCCAAGTCTGCTAATTCCTGTGTCATACATTTTCCACTGAAGCATAACTATCTCTGATAGAGAAAAGTTGAAGGCCAAGAAAAATATCTATCTCTGATGCACAAAAAGTTTTCACTATTACTGCTCTTCTCCCAACCCACTATCCCCTTTTTTGAATTCTCCACAGTCTCAACTAAGAGAATTTAATTGCTGGCTTATATTTCTACCACACACAGAAATTTTTATGAAAACCACAGATATTACAGTTATTTGAGAGAAGAATAAGTATAGGAAATGCTATGAAGATTCCTCAGAAAACTTGGAATGGAAAAACTATTTGCCCTAGTCATCCCACTCCTCGGTCTATACCCACAAGACTTAAAATCAGCATACTAGGGCTGGGGCGGTGGCTCAGCGGTAGAGCGCTTGCCTTGCATGCATAAGTCACCAGGTTCGATCCTCAGCACCACATAAAAATAAATAATAAAAGATATTGCATACAACTAAAAAAATATTAAAAAATCAGCATACTACAGTGACGCAGCCACATCAATGTTTATTGCAGCTCAATTCATAATAGCTAAGCTATAGAACCAAACTAGATGTTCATCAACAGACAAATGGATAAAGTAATTGTGGTATATATTACACAATCGAGTATTACTCAGCCATAAAAAACAATTAATTTATGACATTTGCTGGAAAATGGATGAATCTGGAGACTATTATGCTAAGTGAAATAAACCAATCCCGAAAGACCGAAAAACCAAAGGTCGAATGTTCTTTCTGATATATGGGTGATAACCCACAACAAAGGTGGGAAGGGAAGAATAAAATTTCATTGGATTAGGCAAAGGGGAATGAAGGGAAGGGAGGGGAGATGGGAATAGGAAAGAGGGGAATGAATCTGACTTAACTTTCCTATGTTTATATATAAATACACCACAGCGAAATGCACACATCATGTAAAACCACATGACTGGCATCCTAATTAGAATAAAGTGTACTCCATGTTTGTATAATGTTTGTCTAAATATGTCAAAATACATTCTACTATCATGTGTAACTAAAAAGAACAAATAAACGTTGCTTTTTCTACAATGTGTGTTCTTGGTACTTTTGTCAAGGATCAGATGGCAGTAGATGTGTGGGTTTATATCTGTGTCTTCTATCTTGCACATTGGTCTGTGTATCTGTTTTTATGTACTATGCAATTTATTTATTTATTTTACTCTTACTCTATAGTATAATTTCAGATCAGGTATTGTGATGCCTTCAGCATCGTTCTTTTTGGCTTAACATTGCTTTGGCTATTCTGGGTCTTCTATTCTTCCAAATGAATTTTAGAATGTTTTTTCTAGTTCTGTGAAGAATGTCATTGGTATTTTGATGGAAATGACATTGAATCTGTATATTGCTTTTGGTAGTATGGTCATGTTAACAATATTAATTATGTCTAACCGTGAACATGAGAGGTCTTTCCATCTTCTGAGGTTTTCTTCAAGTTCTTTCTTCAATGTTTTACCTCCTTGGTTATATTGATCTCTAGGTTGTTTTTAGGCTATTGTGAATGGAATTGTTTTTCTTATTTCTTTCTCAGCAGATAGCAACAATAAATATTGCTGATACATAGAAAAGCTATTGATTTATGTATGTTGTTGTGGCTTGCTACTTTGCAAAATTTGTTTATTAGATCTAACAGTTTTTTGGTGGAGTTTTTTTTTTAATCTTGTAGGTATAGGATCATATTATCTGCAAACAGTGATAATTTAATTCCTTCCTTTCTTATTTTTCTCTCTTTTGTTTTCTTCCTTTGACTAATTGCTCTAGCTAGAATTTCTACTACTATATTGACTAGGAATACTGAGAATGGATATCCATTTTTTGCCTCAGATTCTAGAGAAATGCTTACAATTTTTCCCCATTCACTATGATGTTGGCTTAGGCTTTGCAATATATAGCCTTTTAAATTTTATTTATTTTATTTTATTTGGTATGAGAGATTGAACCCAGGGGCACTTAAACACTAAGTACAACCCTACCTTCCTTTTCATAGTTTATTTAGAGACAGGGTCTCACTTAGTTGGTTAAGGCCTCACTAATTTTATGAGGCTGGCTTTGGACTTGTGATTCCCCTGCCTCAGCTTTCGGAGCTGCTGGGATTACAGATATGCATCACTGTGCCTAGCTATCATATATAGCCTTTAGGATATTGAGGTAGGTTCCTTCTGTCTCTCGTTTCATCAGTATTTTTTAGTGCCGAAGTTTTTCAAAGGCCTTCTCTGCATCTACTGAGAAGGCTAAGTGATTTTGTCCTTTATTCTGTTTATGTGATGAACTACATTTATTGATGTGTATATGTTAAACAATCCTTGCATCTCTGGAATAAAATTAAATTGATCATGATGTAGAATCTTTCTAATATATTGCTAATATTTTATTAATTATTTTTGTGTCTAAATTCATCAGGGATATTGGTCTGTAGTTTTCTTTCCTTGATATGTCCTTATCTGGTTTGGGATGAGTGTGATACTGTCTTCATAGAAAGAATTTGAAATGTTCCATCCTTTTCTAGTTTATGGAAAAATAAGAGGACTCTTGGTGTTAGTTATTTAAAGGTCTGGTAGAATTCAGCTGATAATCCATCTAGTCCTGGGTTTTTCTTTGTTGGAAGACTTTTTTTTTAAAGTACCATGAATTTAACCCAGGGATGCTTTCCCACTGAGCTACATCCTCAACCCTTATTACTTTTTTTTTTTTTAAATATTTTTTAGTGTCAATGGATCTTTATTTTTTTTTTTATTTATTTGTATGTGGTGCTGAGAATCGAACCCAGTCCTCACGCATGCTAGGCAAGCGCTCTACCACTGAGCCACAACCCCAGCCCCCTTATTACTTTTTATTTTTGAGACAAGGTCTCTGTAAATTGTTTAAGGCCTCATTAAATTGCTGAGGCTGACCTTGAACTTGTGATAGTCCTGCCTCAGGACTCCTCCTTGAACTTGTGATAGTTCTGTCTCTGCCTCCCAAGTCTCTGGAATTACAGGCATGTGCCACCATGCCTGGTAGGATGGCTTTTTAAGTACTGTTTCTATCTCATTACAAGTTATTGATCTGTTTAGACTTTCTATATCCTCTCAATTCAGTTTTGGCACATCATATTTTTCTAGAAATGTATCCATTTCCAATTTATTGGAGTATAAATTTTCAAAATAGTCCCTAATGATCCACTGGATTTCTATAATGTCTGTAGTGATTTCTCCTTTTTCATTGCAGATTTTATTAATCTATGTATTATTTTTTATTTCTTTTGGTTTGTTTGGCTAAGGGCTTATCAATCTTGTTTATGTTTTCAAAGAACCAACTTTTTGTTTCATTGATTCTTCCTATTTTTTTGTTGTTGTTGTTGTTCTCAAGTTTATTGATTTTGGTTCTGAGATTACTTATTTCCTTATCTGATTTAATTATTTCCCTCCTAGTGTTTTAGAAGTTTGAAATTTCTCCCCTGATTACTTCTATCACCCATCAATCATTCCAAAGTGTATTATTCACTTTTCATGTGCGTGTAGACTTTCTGTAGGGTTTTCTTACATTGATTTCTAATTTCATCCCATTATAATATGATAAGATACAAGGAATTATATCAACTTTTTTCGTATTTGCTTAGAGTTGCTTTCTGGCCTAATATATGGTCAATTTTGGAGGAGGTACACTGAGCTGCTGAGAAGAAATTGTTTTCAGCAATTGTTTGATGAAATATTCTATAGATGTCTGTTAAGTCCATTTGATTTATAATATTTTTTAGGCCCACAGAGTTTTTACTGAGTTTATGTCTGGATGACCTATCTATTGGTGAGAGGTGTTTTGAAATCACCCAGGATTATTGTACTGGGACCTTTATGAGGCTTCAATTTGAGTAGTGTGTCTTTTATGTAATCAGTTGCACCCATGTTTGGAATATAAATATTTATTACTGTTATCTTGTTCCCTTTACCAGTATGAAGTGACCTCTTTGTATCTTCTGTTGATTTTGAAGTCTGCTTTGTTAGCTATGAGAGCAGTGCCACTGAGAAACTAGGAATGCAGCCTTCTTCTAATTTGTCATCTTGAATCCTCTGTATCACTCATAGTTTTAATTATTACATGTGTTTTGGGAATTGAAAGGGAGTAACTTTTGATTATATTTTACTTTGTATTATTATTATTATTTTGTGGTGCTAAGGAATCAAGTTCAGGGTTTTGTACATGCTAGGCACATATGCTACCATTGAGCAACACCCCCAGTCCAGCATTTACTTTAAAAGGATCATTTTAGCTAGTTTGACTACAATAAATAGATTGTGTGTGTGTGTGTGTGTGTATATATGTGTGTGTGCACATGATCAAAACTATAATTAGGAGCTAGGAGCCATGTGCATGCCCATAATCTCAGCAACTTGGGAGGCTGAGGCAGGAGGATTCCAAGTTCAAAGCCAGCCTCAGCAACTTAGTGAGATCCTGCGCAGCTTTAATGACACCCTATATAAAAATAATTTAAAAAAAGGGTTGGAGATGTAGCTCAATGATTAAGTGCTCCTGGGTTTAATACTCAGTACCAAACACAAAAAACAACAAAAACTATAATTAGGGTAGAAGGGTATTGAAAAACATTGTGGCATATGTGATGTTTTCCCCCAAGAATGCTAAGATTAAATTCATGAAAAACATTTTTGGTGATTGTCAATGCATATTAAAAATTAACATCATTTCGTGTACTAGTTTTGTAGTTAAAATTTAGGTCATTGCAAAACACATGAGTTATACTCTAATAATAGCTATATTTATTAGATTCTATGTCGATTGCTCTACATATATTACAGCTGTCTCATTTATTCTCCACACAAAGCCATTTAAAAGATGAGGAATAGAGAGTTAAGGATTTTGTTCCTATTTTGTAAGTGGAAGGTGCAGGATTGGAAACCATGAATGCGTGAGCTAAATACGCATCACATGTCTTTATCTGCCATTGTAGTCTTCTTTCACTCCTTCTGCCTCCAGGGAGACCCAGGAGACAAGGCCAAATGAATTCTCCAGCCCAGACCTCATTTCATTCTTTTTTTTTTTTTTTTTAATTTTTTTTAGTTGTAGATGGACACAATATCTTTATTTATTTTTATGTGGTGCTGAGGATCGAACCCAGTGCCTCACGCATGCGAGGCAAGCGCTCTACCACTGAGCTACAATCCCAGCCCCCTCATTTCATTCTGAATGTTGCTTTTACCCCAAATCCTTGCTATTTTCTCACTATATTAAATACATCTATAGAAAGAATCTGTTGTTGTAATTCTCAACAAGAGTCTCTTTTTGTCCTAGGAAATTACAAATGCTAGAGACCCTATTCCTTTCCCTGATGCCACATGGCCTCTCTAGGTCTCTAAATGTATCTCTTAGATAAAATGCATCCACTTGGTCAGGAGGGAATGAGAGAAAATAAAGCATTAAAGGTTTCAACAGCTTCCAATTCTGATGTTGAACAGGCCACATTTTGAGTGCCATAAAATTCCCAGGATCTTATAACTAGAAGGTTATAACATTCCCACCCCAGCCCTGCCAAAGCCCTTGAAGTTGGTGCATAAGGGGAATTCTTCCAGTTCCTCTAGTGTCAAAATTACTTTTTCTGTATCAGTGAAGGAAAAAGAGCATCAGAGAGAGAAGCAGAGGACAAAGAAGGGAATTTTGGTACTTCATTATTGATCCCAGCTCCATCAACTACACCAAACTCATACCACTACTTCATCTTAAAATAAAGAACTACAGTAATCATTGCACAAATTGTCAGCTAGACAAATGGAAGAGAAAGTCTGTGTGCAGACTCAAATATATATCATATGTTAGTACATAGAATGGAATAATAAATCAGTGGGTAAGTATTGGATTATTAAATCAATGGTCTTGGGACAATTGGATGGTCATCTGGAAAACACAATTTTATTTTTGGATCTTTACCTCATTACTAATACCAAAATTTCAGATGTTTCAAGGATTTAAATAGAAAAAATAAAATATAAATATTCTAGAGAAATAATATATATGTATAACACAGGTGATTGTGTGTGTGTGTGTGTGTTAGGAAGAACTTTCTAAAGTTTATACAAAACTAAGAAATCATAAATTAAAAGAAACATAGATCTGACCACATATAATTAAAATAAAATTTTCATAGCATTAGAATACCATACACAAAGACAATCTTACAAATGATAAAACAGGAAAAATATTATTTTTAATTTTTTCTAGATTCTAGATTTTTTTTCTTTTGTGGTGCTGGGGATTGAACCCATGGCCTTAGTGCATGTGAGGCAAGCACTCTACCAACTGAGCTATATCCCCAGCCTTGTTTGCAGCTCCTGATATAGCCCAAAAGGTATTTTTCTCAGCTATGCAAATAAACATGTAGGAAAAAGACCAACAATACAATCAGTACAATGCTTTTATATGCATTGAATATCTGTAAATGGGCAAAAATAGTCACTTCCAAGAAATGAAACTAGAAACAAGATCAGAGGGAGGTGCTAAGGCTGAATTTTTAGTCTATAAATTTTCAGTTTTTAGTTTTAATTTTTGTGGTACTGGGCATTGAACCCAGGGATTTGCTACTGCTGAGCTACAAGGCTGGTCTCATAAAACTGCTAGTGCTACTTGAACTTGCAATTCTCTTGTCTCAAATTCCTGGGTAGCTGGGATTATAGGTGTGTGCCACTATGCCCGACTCACTTGAAATTTTTTAATGCAGTGAATTATGTATAATAGTCACTACAACGCTAAGCATACTACTCAGTTCAGCTCTCTTTCCTTTGTACTAAGACTTTCTCAGTGAAGGAAATAATATGTCTATATATAGCTCCCAAAGCTCCTTTGTTGCAAATTGGTAAGTTTCAGTGTAGTGGTCAAGGCTGTTTCTGAAGCTGGGAAAATATGCCTGTACTTACCAGGACTCTGGTAACTTGACTCTGGTTCCTTATTCTAGAGATGAAAAACTTGAAAGTAATCAGAGGAAATGAGTGACTAGGAATTGTGGTGTGGGGGGTGGACACAGCTGATAGTCCTTAGAACAAGAAGGTAATACTAGCAACTTTCACTCCTTTTACTAAAGTGCTTATCTTGGATGGAGAAAGGCATTCTGAATATCTACTTTGTATTCTGCAGAAGTAAAAATCTTGCCAGAAATCTAACCAGAGCATGGAGCTCTCTCTAGGGAAGCAGAACAGCTAAGAAAGTACAGCAATAATTTAATGTTTGTAAAGACTGAACTGAAATAACTACAGTATATCAAAAGCAAATAACTGCTGAGGAAATTGGCATATTTTAATTTGGTTCAGACTATATTTTACATGTTCTGGGTGTACTGTAATGTATGAGTTTGTATGTAGAGCTTAAATGTATAATTAATATAGCTTTGAAGCTAGTTCTATCCACATGATTAAAATTTATCATGGTATTAGCTTTCAAACAGTTTTTAACAAGTTATAGTCAATGCAATAAATTTGATCTTCTCTGATGAGCTCTGAATAAAGAACCAAAATTTATCTCAATGGTATTTTTTATTAAGGACTTTTTAATTGCTATGGCAGGTGAAAAGCACCATCCACTATCTTGGCCAAATGTTTCTATTAATGAAATCATTTTTACCCAGCACTGTTGATTTAAAGAATATTCTGTTTTATTGAGTATGACTTAAAGTCTTTATCTTATACATGTGATTCAGCCTCACTTTGAACACCAAGCAAATCTATTTTGTCAGGCATTTATTCATAAAGAAGACAAGGAATCTTTTACCATTTGTGAAGGAAGTGACAGCCTATTCCTTGCTAGTGGAAATCAAAGGGGAAAAATTCCCAATTTCCTTTTGAGGGGTCTAAAAGTAAAGATCTGGGAATTGAGTGCTAGCAAATAAATTACAAGATAGCATTTATTTTACTTTCCAAATATTTTTATTTTTTTCTGATCATATAAATATACTTTTAAAAAATCAAAATTATAGACATCCACAATTAAAAAATTCAATTTAATTTTCTACTTAAAAATGTAGGTCTGATGCCAAAATATCTGAATTCTTCCTCTATCTGCTGCATTTTATCAAGAAATATGCCCACCTCCACTGTTTAGTCACTTTTCTGGAATGCTATGTTATGCAAATGTCGCCAAAAGTCCCAGTTCCTGGGCCTAAGGACAGATTTTGTGCCAATGCATCTGTGTCAAAGAGTAGATTTTAGATTTGTGCCTGTGCTCAAGTATAGACTGGGTGCCAGCTGGTTCAAAGCTCAGACCACCACCACATGGGGTGAGGCTGCTTCTGGTGACTCTACTTCCTACAACCCAGACAGGAGCGTCTGGTTGAGTACAGAGCAAAGAAGGGCAGCATCTTTATCACACTTCTTCACATTTGGTTCAGTGGATTAAGCAAGGTCTCTTACTTCAATTTCGCCCTTGTCAAGATGATTACCAAGCTTATTCCATCTTGGAATGTGTGTTCCCAGCTTCTCATGGATGATTTTTATGGTTTAGTATTTGACCACTAATTCAGCAGTCACTAGTGTGAGGCTTTAAAAAAACGCCTTAGAAAACAATCTTTATTCAATGTGATAGGTCATTTGGAGTAAATACCCATCATGTATAGAGAGACTGAAATTAAGTGTGCAATGCTACAATTTAGTGTGTGATTTAATTTTAACATATCAAATAGATTTACTAAAGCCTAATAAAAAATTCCATGGATGTTAAAATAGTAATTTTGAGAAACTCTCAGTTAGGATTCATCAGAAACTGTTAAATGTCTTATTGAATTTTATTAACTTGCCCATCTTCTTTAACATACTTTAGAGTGAGGAAAAAGAAAGCATGCAGTTAGGGAGGTCAAATCTCTGCTTCCAAATAATTTTTTCAGAATTTTTTGTGATGTTTCTTCTGTAGACAAAATTGGTATAGAAGGTTTAAAAAGCCAGCATTCCCTGTATTCATATGGAAACATCTCCTGTGTTTTAAATAACATGATACTTGATTATGTCATATAAAGACACATTTCATATATTTACTACCGTTAATAAGAGACTTAGCCAGTAGAAGACACTTTACTAAGCATTTGTGTGGGTTATACTGTAAACTTTAAGAACTTCTGAATCTTATCAGTATTTACAAAGTAATGGTGAATCTAATTGCACCCTATTTTCATATAGAAAAAAGCAAAAGAATATCACTCAGTTTTTCAAACAGAATAGAGTTGGGAAGATGACATTATTATGATGAATTCTGGAAAATCCCTCTATATTACTTCAGTACGAAACTTACTAGGAAGCTTCTAGAAGTAGAGTCCAGATTTCTGACTAAACCTCCTATTGTTTAAATATTTTTCTCATGAGACTTTCATTCACCATCTTGAAATTTGGAGTGTGAGAGAGCTGGAAAATTACTGTTTTTCTTATTTTATTGATGAGGAGATGGAAGACCAGGGTGACTTGCTCCTTTACTCATTCATCCTTCCTATTGCCATTCACTAAAAACAAGCTACAAACATGATTCTCTATTGCACCCTGTGATCAAAAGGAGTCTAGGGCCCCAAGGTTTTGAGTTGTTTCTTGTAGTAGGAGAGGGAGTGGAGAACGCATTGAAGCCACTGTCATGGGACTGAGCACTGACTTAATAACATTTGGGTAGAATCCATTAATTTATTATTAATTTTTGAGTCCCATTATGTATCAAGCATAGGAAAACAGCAAAGTCTAGTGGAAGAGACATTTGAAAAGGAAGCAAGCCACATACCTATAATCCCAGAAGCTCAGGAGGCTGAAGTAGGAGAATTGAAAGTTCAGACTTAGTGAGGCTCTAAGCACCTTAGAAAAACCCTGTCTCAAAATTAAAAATAAAAAGGACTGGGAATATGGCTCAGTGGTTAAGTGCCCTTGGGTTCAATTCCTAGTGCAAAAAATAAACACACAACAAACAAAAAACTCCAAAATATGATAAACAGAGTGAAGTGATAAAAGACCAGAAAGTGGGTTCTAATCAGGTTTCTCTGAGGTGATATCATAGAAGAATGTCGAGAGTAACTGATACGAAGAAGTAAGACAACCAGAATATGAATTGCTATAACTGGGAAAAACACAATGACCAGGGCAGGCATGGCCCATGGCCATGGCAGGGAGATGAAATTCTATTTGAAGGGCAATGAGAATCCATCAAGGAGTATTAAGCAATATAAGTAACATTATGATCTTTTTTGGTTTTTTTTTTAATTTGTTCCTTTTAGTTATACATGACAGTAGAGTGTATTTGGACATATTATACATACATGGAGTATAATGTTCTAATTAGGATCCCCTTCTTGGGTTGTATGACATTATGAATTTTTAAAAGAACACCTCCTGTTGAGTGGAGAATGCATCAGAAGGGAGGAACTGTGGAAGTGGAATAAACATAAGGAGTTTCTTTGTAGTGGCCCAGCTGAGTGAGAAAAGCCCAGGGACTAAAGTACCTTGGGGATCCATGTACCAAGACATGCTGGAGTGTTACCAAGGATGACAATCAGGTATCTGGCTTCAAAACTGAATGCATGACAGGGCTAATGCTTTTACTGACATTGAGAAAACCGGACAAGGATCAGGGCAGACTGGCTTCATGAGAAGTCTTACACAGCAAAATAATTACATTGTCTTCTTCCCCTAAACATGACACGAGCGTGCGTGTACACATGCACACACACACACAAACCCACTAAGTTATAATGAGTCAACAATGTAAAAATATCTAACCTTGATAACTACTCATACGATTTTATTACAAAATATTAAATATTACATTACTTCCATAGAAGACTGTGAAGTAAGGGGTTTCTCCTATTTTGTTGGTACCTTATGTACAAGTGTGGTCTTCTCATTCATTTATCATGCCCTAGGAATAATCGAGTTTTGTTTTGGTATACTGTAATTGAGATGCACGTAAAACTTTCAAGAAATCTCAGGTAGAAAGATGGTTATACAACTCTGGGGCTCAGAAGGCATGATAGGTGTCTAAATTTGGGAGATGTGAGCAAATGAAGATGGTGTTAAAAGTGATGGATGGCCGGGTGCAGTGGCGCACACCTGTAATCCCAGTACTTTGGGAGGCTGAGACAGGAGAATTGCGAGTTCAAAGCCAGCCTCAGCAATGACGAGGCGCTAAGCAACTCAGTGAGACCCTGTCTCTAAATAAAATACAAAATAGGGCTGGGGATGTAGCTCGGTGGTTGAGTGCTGCTGAGTCCAATCCCAGTACCAAAAAAAAAGCAATGGATGAAGAACCACGTGAATTTCATTTCCTTTTTTTTTTTTTTCCAGAGGGGATGGTACCAGGGATTTGAACTCAGGGGCACTCGACCTCAGGGGCACATCCTCAGCCCTATTTCGTATTTTATTTAGAGAAGGGGTCTCACTGAGTTGCTTAGCACCTTGCTTTTGCTGAAGCTGGCTTTGAACTCATGATCCTCCTGCCTCAGCCTCCCTAGCCACTGAGATTATGGACGTGAGCCACCGCGCCCTGCTGTGCCCCATGAATTTCTAACATTTGAATGAGAAGCTGACTAAAGACAGTGGAATGGGGTGGCCAGTCTAAGGGAAGATGATGTCAGGGAAGCTAAGAGGAGGAGGTAATTGAAGAATGAGATGATGGTCAAGTAAGATGACATCAGAGGACTGAATGTTGCTATTGATCTGAGCTTACAGAGGTTTCAAATTATTGCTTGGATTAAGGTTGATTGGAAGTTAATGACAGATGAAGGAACAGAAATTCTATGTGTAAAAATTTTTGTAAACTATTTGGTTTTAAAGAAGAAAAGAGAATTGGGGAAATAATTGAAGAGGACTATTGAGTCATGAAATGTACTTGGTTTCGACTTTTTGAATGGATAATAATGGCACATCTTTGCCTGAGGGAAGTAACTCAATAGGGAGGAAAGCTTGGTTGGTGCAGAAGAAGACACAACTTAAGAAGCAAAATTCTTGAGAGGGCAAAAAAGATTCAGAGCAGGGAGGTCAAAGTAGACAAGCAAATTGCTGCTGACGATAAAGTATAGGGAGAAAGTATGTAAAAATGCGCACTTTTGTGCTTCCCCTAGCCAATACCCTTTATGAAAACTTTCCCTTGATTGGAGCATACATGTGGCCTTGAGAAACAAAAAATTTATATCCTGAATAAAAATCCTGTGTAAGATAAAAGGGGAAGATCTAAAGAAGGGGATAGAATTTATGCCAGAAAGGAGCATCTGGAAAGCAGATGATGAGCCTGAGCTACTCTTTCTTCCTGGGGGATTCTAGGAGAGGAATGAAGTCTAAGTTCTGAAGGTAAGAGGAGAGACCTCAGAGAATCACATGAGTAGAGGTAGGTTAGAATTAGGAAACCGCTCAGCGCCCTCTAACAGCTGGCATCCAAGAGTTTGTGGAATCCTAGATGATAGCTAATAATAATAGTTCATAGTTGCTAAGCCCTTGCTGTAGGACAGGCATTGTTCTGAGTGCCTTGTTAAGATTAGATTAATAACTAATCTAATCTGAATTTTTAATCCTCAAAACATCTGAGACAGGAAGGATTATTTATATTTTATTATTATTATTTTGGTACTAGGGATGATACTAAGGGCATTTTACCATTGAGCTACATCCCCAGTTCTTTTTATTTTGAGACAGGATCTCACTAAATTGCTGAGGGTCTCACTAAATTGCTGAGACTGACCTTGAACTTGAGATCCTCCTGTCTCATCCTCCCATGTCACTGATATTACAGGTGTAATAAGAACTGCTATTTTATTTTTAATTGACACATAATTGTGCATTCTTGTACCATGTGATATTTCAATCTACATACATTGTGTAAAGATCAAATTTGGGTAAACAGCATTCATCATTTCAAATATTTTTCATTTCATTGTGTTGAGAACACTCAAAACCTTCTCTTTTAGCACTTTTGAAATATATATACAGGCCAGGCGCAGTGGTACACACCTGTAGTCTCTGCAGCTCCGGAGGCTGAAACAGGACAATCTTGAGTTCAAAGCCAGCCTCAGCAATGGGGAGGTGCTAAGGAACTCAGTGAGACCCTGTCGCTAAACAAAATACAAAATAGGGCTAGGCATGTGGCTCAGTGGTTGAGTGCCTCTGAGTTCAATTCCTGGGACCCTCCCCCCCAAAGAAATATACATACAATATTATTAACTATAGTCACCCTACTGTGCACTAGAACAGCAGGACTTGTTAACTTTGACCAGCCTTTCCCAAGCCTTCTTCTCCTCTCCTGTTCTGGACTTACATCTCCATTTTATAGATAAGGCAACTGAGGTCACTTTCCCAAAGTCACACAGCTACTAAGTGGGAACAGAGAATCCAGTTCAGGCAGTCTGGCTCCAGAGCCTCATTCTAATCTCTATGGCACAAATGTCTATAGACTATTTATCAATAGTAAGGGAAGGCACCGCACGGCTGGCAAGTTGGCACTGGCTATTGGCTGGCAGCTCGTTTGAGCAGTTCAACCGTGAGCCTCAGGTCCTGCCCACGTACCCTCCTGAGCTTTGTCCCACCATGATGGATTAGTTCCAAGAGTCATTGTTCCAAGAGGCCAGAGTGAGAGCAACAAGGCTTCTTGTGACCTACACTTACAAATTCTCTTCTGTCAGTTTTCAAATCACTAAAGCCAGTCCATATAGAAGAGAAGTGAAACTAGACTCCATTTCTCAAAGGGACGAATAGCAAAGACTCTGTGGTACAATCTTTATTGTACCAGAGTCAGCTTTGGGAATTTTGTAAGTCTTTGTGATTTTTTTTCTCATCTAAATAAGTAATTTCCTTTACATTTGATTGTGCATTTGTAATTTTGTATCTTTCTCTTTTAGAGTTTCCAAATTGCATAAGGTTGAAACTCCTAAAATCCTGCATCCAGCTTTAATGGAGAATTTTTTTTTTTGGTACTGGGGATTGAACTCAGGAGTACTCGACCACTGAGCCACATCCTCAGCCCTATTTTGTGTTTTATGTAGAGACATGGTCTCACTGAGTTGCTTAACGCCTCTCCGTTGCTGAGGCTGGCTTTGAACTTGCAATTCTCCTGTCTCAGCCTCCCTAAATGCTGGGATTACAGGCTTGAGCCACAGCGCCCGGCTTTTAATAGAGAATTTTGATGCCATCTCACAACACAGGTATAGACAACTTTGAGTCTTCATAGTTTAAATTCAGAAAATTATTCTTTTTTTAATTTTAGAGTAGAATTTCAGTGGCTCTGGGATCATCTTCGAGGTAGATAATTTCATATTTATATGCACCCTTCTGAAAGGCCTGTGGAGTATGTCATTGCTTATGAGAATGAACTCTAATTTTTTTATAAAGGGAAGTCCAGCAGTGTCATAGTGAACAGACTTTGCATACTTAGATGTGTCCTCCTACTCATTTTTATTTGATGCCATGAGATAGATATTGATTGTTTTAGAGTGGACATATTTGAGAAAAACAAATACATGGTGTGGCTTATATTTCCAATAAGGTTGCATCCCTAGTATCTACCAAGACAAAGCCAAAATATTTGGATTTTGAAATTTTATCACTACTAAAGGAGAAAAAGAGACCAGAAAAAAAATCTCTCAAATCAGGAGAACTGTTTCTCATTCCACAAATGAGAGATACATTATGTTCAGGCAACAACAGAGAGTAGAATAAAAATGATCCACGTACTTTCTAGAAGCATTCTAGACAAGTTATAAAGTGTGAAATCAAGTACACATAAGATATGAAGGAGTTATTCACTAATGGCATTGTATCTGAATTTCAAAACCTTAGGAATCATGGTGATATGAAATAAATCTGACACACTGTAATGTCATGGGCTATTGTGTTCTAAGTATGTGCATTAAAACAGACTAGGACCTGTCCTTGGAGTTCAAGCCACCTTGGGCTGTCCTCCAGGAAGACATTGGAGGTCACTTGAGGAGTGAAAATGATTAAGTAGCTACGGCTGAAGAGAATCAAGAAAAAAAATAGACTACTTCTGCTCTGTGTGTGAGAAGCTGGTGAAGTACCCATTTGAAAAGCAGCCCAAAGGTATTACCAGGGCCTCTGCCAGATTTCTATGTTTAATGGAGAAAGTAATTGGGGGATATAAATTACCTCGAGGCATTTATCTACTTAGATGGCATAATCATTTTTGGCAGTATTCTGGGAAAACCTGAGTGAAAACTTAAAGTTTGAAAGGGCAGCGTTGATGTCTCTTGCTGAGTACTAATGTCAGCAAACCGTGAATTATGAGGGGTTAGCAAAGACACAACATGATCTGGACACTGTTCCTGAAAAAAAAAAATTATGCTAGCCCAAATGACACTAATTAAAAACTTTCTCTGAGGTTCGTGATAAACAGAGGAGAGGCTAAAGAATATTCCCTCATTGTGAAGTCATTAACAACTTGACAGATTACCCTATCAAGAAGAAGGAAGGTCACGGGACCCAGCTTGTGACCATGTGACTACTCCAATTTCCAAGGATTGTTGGTTGAAAACTTGTGATCGGACAGCCGGGGAAACCTAACGTGACCTTCACAAACACGACTATGCCTTATTATCGATATGGATGTCAAAATCGAGGTCAAGAGCTGCTCTGCCAAAAGCAGGGAAATGTAGCCAGTGTATTCACCAGCTGTGTTCTGTTGGATTGCAACTTCAAGCACTACACACACCTTAGTGTGTTCTGGCCCTAAAATGCACCATTCTGTACTAATTTCAGAGGCATGTAAATGGGGTGTCTTTGACTGACTACATGCTTGTATTCTTGGTTATTTCCAGGTCTATCTAGACATCAAGGAAGATGGTTGACCTAGCTTACATTCCAGTGTTTATTATTAATTACAGCTAAGCCATCAAGATACATGGATGCACATCTCCAAAGACTTTTTAAATAGGATGATAAAACTGCTACTAAAAAGGAGTGAAAGCAATTTATGATTCACAAGGGGCAGGTGGTCTTCTTGAAGGACTCATGGCCAAAATTTTGATATCCCCTTCCCTTGATAATACAGTGCTCAAGGTAGAGTTTTGTCATCTTGTTCAAGCCAGCAGGGCTGCACAAAAACACCAAGAGGTTCTAGTTTATCTCTAAGAGTCTCAAGTACGTTTTTAAAAAATATATTTTTAGTTATACATGGATACAATATCTTTATTTTATTTGTTTTTATTTTTTATGTGGTGCTGAGGGTCAAACCCAGTGCCTCACACGTGCTAGGCAAGCACTCTACCACTGAGCTACAACCCCAGCCCTCAAACACTTTTTTATTTTTTACTTTTTTTAAGATATTCATGACAGTAGAGTGTATTTTAGTATATCATATGTACATGGAGTATAACTTATTCTAACTAGGATCCCACTCTTGTGGTTGACATGATGTGGAGTTACACTAGTCGTGTATTCATATATGAGCCAAGAAAAGTTATGTCCGGTTCAATCTGTCTTTCCTATTCCCATCCTCCCTCCTTTCCCTTTATTCCCCTTTGTCTAATCCAGTGAATTTCTATTCTTCCTCTTCTTGCCCTCCCTTGTTGTGAGGTAGTATCCGCATATCAGTGAGAACATTTGACCTTCGGTTTTGGGGGATTGGCTTATTTCACATAACATGATATTCTCCTGTTCCATTCATTTACCAGCAAATGTCATAGTTTCATTCTTCTTTATGGCTGAGTAATATTCCATAAGGTATATATGCCACATTTTCTTTATCCATTCGTCTGTTGAAGAGCACCTAGGTTGGTTCCATAGCTTTGCTATTGTAAATTGAGCTGTTTTAAACATTGATGTGGCCTTGTCACTATAGCAAGCTGATATATATATATATTTTTTGGTACCGTGGATTGAACTCAGGGGTGTTCGACCACTGAGCCACATCCCCAGCCCTGTTTTGTGTTTTGTTTAGAGACAGAGTTTCACTCGGTTGCTTAGTGCCTCGCCATTGCTGAGGGTGGCTTTAAACTCGCAATTCTCCTGTCTCAGCCTCCCAAAGTGCTGAGATTACAGGAGTGTGCCACTGCACCCAGTGCTAGCATGCTGATTTTAAGTCCTTTGGGTATAGAACAAGGAGTGGGATAGCTGGGTCAAATGGTTGTTCCATTCTAAGTTTTCTAAGGAATCTCCATACTACATTCCATAGTGGTTACACCAGATTGTAGTCCCACTCACCAGCAATGTCTGAATGAACATTTTTCCCACATCATTGCCAACACTTATTGTTACTTGTATTCTTAGTATGTAGAATTTGATCTGGAGTGAGATGAAATCCCAGTGTAGTTTTAATTTACATTTCTAGTGATATTGAACATTTTTTTCATATATTTTTTGACCATTTATATTTCTTCTTCTGTGAAGTACTTGTTCAGCTCTTGCCTACTTATTGAGTGAGTTGTTTGTTTGTTTGTTTGTTTGTTTTTGGTGTTAAGTTTTTGAGTTATTTATATATCTTGGAGATTAATGCTCTATCTGAGGTTCAGGTGGTGAAGATTTTTTCCCATTCCATAGGCTTTGAAACTCAAACACTGTGCAAGCATGGAGCAAAGAAGATCTCACATGGGGAGCCCAACTGAGCACAGATTGCAGTGCCTTATCCAAGGCAATACATCAAGATAAGTTCCCTATTGCTTTAGTTTTGTTCTTTTAAAAAAATCATTTATTATTACAGAAGTACTGTAATGTACTGTGATGTATGAAACTAATACAAGTAGGCAAAAAGTAAAACTTTACATATCCTCCACCAAGAGATTCACCTTGTAATACCTTAGTGCCTATCCTTCCAGAGCTTTCTCTGTGCATGAAATATGTTAATACACACACGTACTTACAGAGTCTATATAGTAATACATTTTTTTTTTTTGGTACCAGGGATTGAACTCAGGGGCTCTCAAACCCTGAGCCACATCCTCAGCCCTATTTTGTGTTTTATGTAGAGACAGTGTCTCACTGACTTGCTTAGCGCCTCTTCGTTGCTGAGGCTGGCTTTGAACTCGCAATTCTCCTGTCTCAGCCTCCCAAAGTGCTGGGATTACAGGTGTGAGCCACCGCGCCCAGCTCCTAAATAGGTTTTTTAAAGTGTGACTTTAGAGCTTCTGTGCACCGGCAAGAGCCGCAGAGGGCCCAGATCTGCCCGCAGGAACCTCCACGGGTGTCCAGCAAGAGGGAGACCAGGAACTGCCACCTCGAGCCACTGAGGAGCCCAAACTCAGGGTAAGAATCCCCCCAGACACCCTAGCGTGAGGCAGCCCCGCCCAAGGGCAACCTGGGCCTTCCCCAGTTCTGCTCCAGAGTTCCTGGGGACCAGCAAGAGCTGCAGAGGGCCCTGATCGCCCTCAGGAACCTCCACAGTTGTCCAGCCAAAGGGAGACCAGAGACTGCTACCTTTAACCACTGGGGAGCCCAAATTCAGGGCAAGAGTCACTCGAGACACCAGCAGAGGCAGCCCCATCCAGGGTGTCCTGGGCCCACCCCAGTTCCGCTCCAGAATTCCTGTGGACCAGCAGGAGCCCCAAAGGACCCTAACCCACCCTCAGGAGCCTCCACAGTTGTCCAGCAAAAGGGAGACCAGGGTCAGCTACCTCTAGCCATTGGGGAGCCCAAATTCAGGGCAAGAGTTGCTCCAGAGACACCAGTGCGAGGCAGCCCCATCCAAGGGCAGCCTGGGTCTGCCCCAGTTCTGCTCCAGAGTTCCCAGGGTCCGGCAGGAGCTACAGAGGGCCCAGATCCACCCTCAGGAAACTCCACGGGTGTCCAACTAAGGGTTGACCAGAGTCTGATTGCTACCAGCCACAGAGGAAAGCACACCCAGGGAAAGAATGGCTTCTAGAGACCCCAGCGTGAAGACGCCCAACCCTAGTGCACTCTGGGCCTGCCTCAGTTCCGCTCCAGAGTTCCAGTGGGAATGCCAGGGTGCCCAGTTGAAGGCAGACCAGAGCCTGCTAGCCTCTAACCCCAGGGGAGCTCATACTCACTGTAAGGGTCGCACACAAACTCTCCAGCCTGTGACTCTGCCTAAGTGAGACCTGAGCCTGCCTCTACTTCCACTCCAGAGTTCCTGTTTACCATCAGGAGTGTGAGAGAGGGCCAAAAAAGCCCTCAGGGGCCGCCTCAGGAGCCCAGCCAGAGCCACTCCCACTGCCCTCTAGAGGTACATCCACTACTTCCACCACCAACTTTAGTGACAGTAGTGCCCATCTGGGGACACTGGGAGAACAGAAGTAGCTCCAAGGTGAGACACAGGTAATCTGGAGTGTCAATACAAGATTATAGGATAGAAGCCGCAATAACTCAGATTGGTATTTCAAGAAAGGAAGATACACAATCAACATGAAAAAACAAGGGAAGAAAGTACCCCAAATATACCTGGATACCACTGTAACAGAATCCATTGACAGCACAGTTGATGAAATGTCAGAGAAAGAATTCAGAATGTACATAATTAAAATGATCAGTGAACTAAAGAATGACATAAGTGAACAATTACAGGCAAAAATTGATCAATCCAACAAAGAAATAGGAGAGCAAATAAAGGCAACCATCGATCATTCTAACAAAGAGATAAGAGAGCAATTACAAGTAGCAAAAGATTACTTTAAGAAAGAGCTACAGATCGTGAAAAAAACCAATCAGAAATTCTTGAAATGAAGGAAACAATTAACCAAATAAAAAACTCAATAGAAAGCATCACCAGCAGACTAGATCACCTGGAAGACAGAACCTCAGATAATGAAGACAAGATATACAATCTTGAAAATAAATTTGACCATACAGTGAAGATGGTAAAAAATCATGATCAGAACATACAA
>PVHX01025317.1:0-22540 GCA_004024805.1 Geosciurus inauris | reverse complement strand
ATGCTGACCTTTTTCTTTGATCTCTCCAGGCTCACTGACTCCCGTGGAGATGTCCTTCCAACAGAACCAGCAGCAGTGCCAGCCCCCTCCCAAGTGCCCCTCACCCAAGTGCCCTCCAAAGAGCCCAGCCCAGTGTCTGCCTGCAGCCTCCTCTGGCTGTGCTGCAAGCTCAGGAGGGTGTGCTGCCCACAGCTCTGAGGGTGGCTGCTTCCTGAGCCACCACAGGCACCACAGGTCCCACCGATGCCGACGTCAGAGCTCAGACTCCTGTGATGGTGGCAGTGGCCAGCAATCTGGGGGCCCTGGCTGTGGCCACAGCTCTGGGGGCTGCTGCTGATTTGGATCCTGATGCTGAGACAAGTGATTTCAGAGGAAATAAGAATCCACAGGTCCATGGAAAGCCCCATCCGATATACCCTTACCCAGACACCCTGCTCTGGCTTCCACAGGCTAGGCTAGAGTATTTCTGTTCATGGCTCCAAACTTTCCCAGAAGATTCTTTCTGTCTGATGTCAGTGTCTCACAGTCCCCAGCACCTGCTGAGGAGTGGCAGCAGCTATACCTGATTCTATCCAGAAATAAATTTTCTTGTTCTATTACCAGTGCGATCTCACTTGTCATTTTGCTCTGTCCCTCCCCTCAGTTCCTTAGCCAGCACAGCCCAGCTCTGGGGCAGATGATTAGCTATGCACCAGGGCAAAAATAGCTGATCTTATTCCTCTCCACTCATGGAAGGGCTGCAGAGTTTAGGTTAGAAGGAGAGGGAGAGTAGGATACAGGTTTTAGACTTGATGCCCTGAAGCTCTGAGTGGAAAGACTGACGTTTCCTCTGAAACCTGAAAGGATGCTGAAAAGATCAAAATTTGCAGTCTATGATATGGGACTTATCTGGATGCAGTATTTCTAGCATTTTAATTAAGAATCAGTGGATAAGGAGTTGGAAATACAGAAACTAAGCAGAGGAAGAGCAGAATAGAAAGATAGGGGAAGGGAAAAGATGGAGCAAGCCTCAGGGAAGAAGGTTAACTCAGTTAAAATAACTCTATGAAGATCCAGGGAGATGAAAGCTTAGAGAATTATTTAAATTAATAAGCTTAATTGGCAGAGATGGGGCTGGGAGTGACAGAATCTACAAAATAAGAATTTTCAGAAAAGGGAAAAGAGAAAGTGAGAACTACTGCTGAAATTATAAATAAATATAATCAAGGCAAATATCAATTAACTAATTAATTAAACAAATATTTATTAATTTTGAAACTGTACCAACACATTGAGATGTTACAATTTCATACAATGGCTTATTTTGACCTAAATTGTGAAATCTAGGTTCTCTTGAGGTTAAAAAAAAAAATGCTTCTACATGTAAACCAAGACTAGCATCTCACTTTGCCAAAAAATCAGTGAAATGTCACAGAGCTCCAGCTCCAGTTAAATTGCAAATATTAAGAGAAATTGATGTTAGGAATTGAGTAGAAAAAACTACAGATAATGCTATATGGTTAATGAATTAAGAAAGAATTTTATCAAACTGTAAAGTAATTATGATAATTTAGGGGGGTCGAAAAGACTCTGAGAGGGATGGAATACCAGACATGCACCAACTGGATCAAGAGAAACAAAATAATTGCTGAAGGAGGAGCCACAGGTTTGGCCCTCAGTCCAAATTCAGTTTAAAATCCCTGGAGAGCACTTGGCTAGCTGGGGACAGGAACCATGTGAGTCACTGTGGGGCAGATGAGCATGCCAGCTCCCAGGTGTCGGGGTCCTCCCAGCCAGGTATCAGTCTCCCCCCTCGGCCAGCGGGGAGGAGGGGATCCCCGGGAGTCCCCGACACCACGGCTGAGAATGGTAAAGTCGTCCGGCACACAATTACCACGCCTGAGCCAGAGAGTTCTGTCTTAAGCAGGAACTGATTTACTGAGGAGAGATACAGGCTTCTATAGAGGAGGGGGCAGGTGTCCTGTTACTGAGCTAAGAATGCGGAAGTGGGATGTACAGAGGCACTTAGGTAGGAGAGTATTCATTGTCCATGTCTTGTCCACGAACACGGAAGCAGAGGTCAGCCAATAAGGGCGAGGTGATGGCTCTCCCGGGGCAGCGTGGTCAGGCCTGAGCTGGTAGCTCGGCGCCATTTTGTGGCATGCTCTTGCATACGTCCCCCATACCAGGGAAGAGCTGTGCACACCTGAGAGAGCCTGCAAGGTTTTACAGGCTGTGCAAGTGATGTGGACCCACAGGACATGGTGCCAGAGTCTGGACAAAGCTGTAGGATTAGAACCCACCACCTGATAGGAGCTGTAGAACATGCTCAGAGGCTCAGAAGCATCTCAAACCACCACTCTGAAGAAACAGCAGAATTCCTGCGGTGGCTTCATCTAATCTGACTGAAGAGAAAAGGGAGCAGTATCAACCAGTGAAGTACCTAGCTGACACACCAAGGAGATCCTGGGAAGCTGGATATAACAGCCTCTTAAAAATGGAGCCCAAAGAGGAGGTCCCAGCAGAAGAGAAAAACTAATCCCCCAGACCTTATCAGGAGACAAGAAATCCTAAGCCCCAGATCCATGTATTCCTTCAACACATTTTTATTGAGTATCTGCTATGCATTCAGTTTTGGATACTAGAGATTCAACAGGGAATCAGAGAGACAAAGTCTCTTCTCTTGGGAATCCAACATTTAAAACAGGCCCAAGGGAGACTTTTCCCAATTATATAGGCAACACAGAGAGTGGAACATCATGACCCACCCTTTTAATTGTCCTTTCATCTCTTGTGAATAGACACTGGCATTTATTTAATAAACCCAAAGAAGACACCCAGCTTGGACAAAGTATTGAAGCTTTTGAGATAGAGGCTCCAGTGGTGGAAGAAAAAAAAGCACAATTTACTAGCTTACACACAGAAAGATAATAGCCAAGAAAGCAAAAGCAATAGATTGTGAATACTAGATACTAGTGGGACAAAGTTAGGTGTAAACAAGCCTCTGTCCCCATGCCCTTCCCTCTCTCTGCAGCCCCAGTGAAACCTCTTTTCTCAGGTGTTCTTTTCTTCCCATGAATGTTATCTATTTTATCACCTATCGGGGACTGCTGACCCTACAGGCCTGCCTTCCTGTAACAGGATGGCCAGACACATAACATCTATAAAAAGCAATAATGCCACATCGTCCTTGTAATTGATGTTTGTGATTTGAAAGATCAGTTTCTCCATACTGGTTTCCATAATGGCTGTACTAATTCAGATTCCAACCAACAATTACCAAAGTCCATTTTTCCCTGCATCCTCACCAGAATTTGTTATTTGTATACTTGATGCTTGCCATTCTATCCTCAAAAAGCTAAAAATAGATCTAACATATGATCTAGCTATACCACTCCTTGGTATCAATCCAAAACAACTGAAGCCAGCACATTTTAGAGATACATGTATACCCAGGTTTATTGCAGCACATTTCACAATAGTCAAACTATGGATCAGCCTAGGATTATGTCAATAGATGAATGGATAAAGATGTGATGTGTCTACACACTAGAGTTTTATTCAGCCCTGAAAAAGAACAAAATTATGTAATTTTCAAGAAAATGAGTAGAATGGCAGACCATAATTTTGAATAAGTCAGACTCAAAAAGAAAAGTATCATTTTTTTTATATGTGGAAGCTAGAGGGAAAAAAGTTAGGGAGGGGGTCATTCCATGAAATTGGAAGGAAAACCAATAGGCTAGGGGAAAGAGATCAGGGAAAGGAAAGAGGGCAGGGTGGAGGGGGTATTACAAAGTGAAATTGATAAAATTATGTTTTATGTATACAAGAATATGCCACAACGGGCCCGCCATTCTGTATAATTAACATGCACCAAAAATTTTTTTAAAAAAGATTTGTCTCATTCTTGCAAATGCTGTTTCAGAGAGCAATACATCTTTAATGTTAGGACAAACATAATGGAAAAATACTACACACCTTATATAATTGCAATTTCTGAATCCTTGGTCAATCACCACCAAGCTTCACCACTATGGACCAAATCATCACCACACCCATGAAGGATTATTCACAGTTCAACTAATCTCCCTTAGCCACACCAGCCAAATTGAACCACTCCCTCCCCTAAACTACTCCCGAAGACCTTAGAATAAATATCAAAATCACTAGGATACTGGGACACATTCCTCAGATGTATTCTAACTTTCAAATCATGTCATCCCTACTCAGACAGATTTCTTGCTCTATCTGAGCTCCCTTGACCATTGTGCCTCCTCCACATTTTTACTTTCTCTCTCCCCAGATAACAACAGTTACCTGGAGAGCAGGAATCAAACTCAGGAATGCCTGATTCCAAAATCAATGTTCTTAACAAGCGCATTTTTTTTGTTCACTCCACTTTGTCTTAGATCTCTATGGTGTGTTCCTGCCTCCCTTAATTCCTCTCTCCTTCAGCACCAACACTCTCTCTCCCCACAGGTATGGACACCCTGGGTTCCACAAGCTCCTCATGTTGCCATCCAGCTGGTGGCCCACACACAGATCAGGCATGTACACCTCTGCTGCCACTACCTATCCAAATTCTGTTCTCACAAGCCACTGATCTTGTCTCAGCCCTCATCCCCAAGTGACAGCATGTGACAGCATTTATACACATCCTCCCTTTCAGAATCAACTCAGAAAAAAGGAGACTCACACCCAAAGGCTCTGACCTCAGGCCTGAGGACTTCCCACACATCATATTATGCAATCACCACACTATATATAATATGCTTTTATTATGTATCTGCCCCATGGAGGGAGGAACAGAGGGAAAAGAGAAGTACTGGAGACTGAACTAGAACAAGTTATATTCCATGCTTTTATAATTATGTCAAAATGAATCCTAGTGTTATATATAGCTAGAAAGAGCCAATTTTTTTTAAAAGCCTACAAAAATTTGAGTTATAGGTATATTTTGAGTTACAGGTATATGAGAGTCCTTTCCTCCCAAGAAAACTCTTGGCACCTGGCCAGGAATGTATGAGGGGACTGGGAATGGAGATTATAAAAAATTATCCATTTTAGCACATTCTGAAGAACGAAGAAAGGCAGGGAAGGAAGGAAGGAAGGAAGGAAGGAAGGAAGGAAGGGAAGGAGGGAGGGTGGGTAAGAAACGACCTAAGAAATGACAGAGTTACACAAAGTTTAAAGACCAGGCATTTAGGTAGTTTGGGGCTGCCTGGATCCCTCCCATCAGAACAGCTCCCTCTGACCTCCCGTTTCCCTCCCAACCCCCATGACACTGCAGCCCATACTGAGTGGCAGGAGGGAGCCATGCCTCCATGTACTTTATCTCTGCTAAGGGTACAAGAATGGCACCAGAGAGCCCATCAGTGACCCTCTTGCTCAGAGCTGAGGCAGAGAAGTGCACAGCCTCCATCTCCCCAACTGACTCTCCCCCACCACTAGGGGCTTAGTCTTCTAAGAACCTCCAATAGAAAGTTCTTGTCTGTCCCTGGGATCCCACTCTCTCTGACCACCAAACACCCATCCCCTTCCCTCTTTGGAACTGCTTAGGTCCACTACCTAGCTATAAGGTAAAGGTTATTGTCCTGTGGTTTATCTTGAAAAAAAAATTCTAGAAAAAATCACTATTTTAATATCAGAGATTAATTGGATGAGAAATTCATTTCCAAAATTAAAATGAAATTCACAGGGAAAATAGTGTTTATGTCCATTCATCAGACCCAAAACATGGACACTGTCAGATCACCTTCCCTAAATGAGATTCACTCAACCTCACTATCAACCTGATAAGCAGCAACCCTTTTAACAAAATCGTCTTTACTAATTACCATTCATGTTTGCAGAATTTCCTTAACCAGAACTTCCTTAACCAGTCCAGGCAGAGGGGCCACTCTCCCTTCTGCATTGTTATGATCTTTAAATGAAGCACACATGTCTCCTGGGATCTTGATAGTAATACTGTGCCTTCGTAACATGCTCATTACTTCTCATCACTCCAATTGTAGCTTTCTTATCTATATTAGCTTTTCAATCACCACTTATGTGACTCCACTCCTGCCCAGGGACCCCATGTTGCCTCAAAAGTACCAGTGAGGTTTTTTCAGGAACCTCCACCTCCCCTGACTTTTACATTCCATCTGCTCACTCCGAATGTTTAGTGTCCCTACTCAGTTACCACCCCCTCCCCAAGAGGAAGAGCTAACCACTTCTGAATGCTCAATATGTCTAAGGAACATGCCAGAAGAAGTCAGATTGATACCCAAAGAACTACAGACTTTGTGGTTAGTCACTTATATCACAGCATTTATCACAAGAGAACAGATTCTTCATTTATTTGTCCAGTTATGCAGTTCATTACTCCCTGGCCAGCTATGGAACAAGGCTTCTGCTGAGTACATATGTAGCCTAAGTAGAAGCAGGCTACATGTGGGCTCCTGTTGTCATATGCATTGTCCTGCACCCAGGAAGATAACCAAGCTGGGCTGCAGGTGTGTGATGCTATCACCCTCCACCCTGCAACCTGCTCCGGCTGTGCATGACAGACTACAAGTCTTGTCTTGGGCTTCTCAGTGCACAGACTCCTCAAAGTCAGCTTTCTCTGGCTTTCATGAAATCAGACCAATGTTTAGCTGGAAGCAGGACCTGAACTGGAGGAACTGGAAAGATGAGAACAGGCCTGCATGAGAGGAGAGAGAATCAGAGGGTCTGAGAGGGAGGCAGCAAGGGGGAAATGGAGTTAGTGAGCACCTTTAGGGGTTCCATAACTGGAAAGGCCATGGGTCCTCAGCATCCTCTTCCCATACTTGTTCCAAGAGGTTTGCTCATCCTGTTAGATGTCCTCAAGGAAGCTCCACCCCAAAAAGTTTAATCTCTGTGGTTTCATGGAGAAAAATACCTTGGGAGCCCAATTAGCCCAGTATTATTTTCTAGCAGGAGGTCAAAGAAAAAAGAACATCTCTTTCCAATAAATTAACTCCAAATCTCTTTTCCTTTTTAAATTCAGAATTAGAACCTGGGGTGTACGAGCATCTCCATACCGCCCAACCTCTCCCTTCCATCTCTCCCCATTCTATGCTAATAGACTGTGCTCTTGCCAAAGAGCACCCCTTTGTTTGTGACCTTTGGATCTGATTGGTCCAACAGTGTATTTAAGCTTCTATAGTTTCTGGAATAAACGGTGTTCTTTGCTTCTCCTCACCCTGGTTGTATCTCTTTTTGTCCCGGGTATCTCTGCATCTTGCTGGGGCGAAGCAAATTTTTACCTACACCCCAGAGCCTGGGGAGATTGGCTCCATGGATCGCCACCATCCAGAGGGACCCCATATCGTCTAACCCGGGGACCCTTTCTCCGTCTCTCTGGACCAACTCATCAAGAAGCCACGTGGCCCTCCTCCCCGCTTATCAAAGCCACAAATGGTGACCCCGACGTGATGTGACAGGATTCTCAACTCCTTTTTGCTCATTGGATAAGATTTCCTGTGGCAATTCCCCTGTTTGTCTTGCTGGTGAAGGTAACACTAGCTCTCTTGTGAGTGTCTTTTGTGTTTGTCTTTGTGTGATAAAGTTAGCTCAGGGAATATCTACTTCCTGGTTCCTCTGATAGTTGCAAAAGGTCTGATCAGCCCTACTTCTAGCCATTTTCCTGTTCTTATCTCTCCTCGTGTTCTTCCTACTTTCGGGAGACTTTCCCCTTTCTTTGGCTGTCTATCTACAGCGGGCTGGTCCCGCCTTCTCCTCAGCTTTCCTCTCCCCGCTCCTCAAAGGCCCCGGCTACCTCCGGGTAAGCCTCCTGCCTCTCAGGAATAAGCGCATCCTTTGCTTGCCAAGCCTGCCTTCTCCCAAAGCACAAGCCTCACCCCGGGAGCACGCAGCCCCTCCCTCGCAGCAAACTGCAACAGTCCCAAACTCCCGCACACACAGAGCACTGCTCTGAGGTACCTAATTCCCCTGCAAATCGCTAGACAAAAGAATAAAACGGGTCACTTTTGCTGCGGCTCTGCCTGCCAGCCATAGCGCCCCGGTTCCAAGCGGCATTAGTCTCGCCTACCCTTTAGTGGCTCCACGCAGCAAGCGCCAGGGGCCCCCCCCACCCCCGCCCACCCCAGCCGGGATGGGCACACTCACCGGGAGTTGGGGCCCTAGCCCCTGTGTGCCCGCCGTGGCTCTGCCCAGCCCGCACATGCTGTCAGCCTCACTGCGGCTCCACCACTAGTGGCCCGCATGCGCATGCCTACTGCCCACCACGCCCCAGCACGCGCAGGCAGGCCTCTGCCGCCAGGCTTGCAGCGGCCGGTTCCCCAGCGCTGCAGACTAGGAACGCAGCATCTTGCGCTAGCTCCCATAGCCCCACCCACACGGGCTAATCACTGGCTTCAGAGGCAGCTCCGGCGCAATTCTGCAGACGCCCCTAGGCGGCCCGTGAGTCTACCGGCCTGCTCAGCTCTATCTGCTTAAAAACTCTCTGTCTTTCGGCAGAGAACTCCTTGCTACTTCAAGCCTTCCCAGGGAAAACTGAACAAAAGCACTGCAATAGAACTGTCCCGTGCAAACAACATTTTTCTGCTTGCAGAGATAAAATTCTCAAGCCTGCTGTGCTGGCACCTCCTCCAGCAGAGGCCACACCCCCTGCCTCCAGGCGGGCTGGAGTTCCCTGCTGCCAGTGGACAGCATTTGCTGCTCAGACTTAAGGAGAGCAACCCATCAGGCTTTCACAAAAAATGCTTCCTTTCATTCTAAATCTGCCTCACATTCTCCTCTTTCTTCTCACAATCGGCAGCCTATCAGGCAGGGCTGACAGGGGGCCACTCACAAGCTGGCGACCGGCAGCTAGGTGTCAGGCGACTTTCCACTGCCACAAAGCACTGCAGCCAGCTCTCAGATGGCTAGAAAGGCCTAACGCAATAAAGATAGCTCACAGGCACCTAACTCCCCTTTCTCCTCCCCGCCTCCTACTCTCTAGGGGAAAAGGATATTACAGGCGAGGAAAACACAGATCCAACTCCTGCCTGATGTCCAGCCCCCTAGCTACAGTGCAGCTCCATTGGGGACAAACTCCTCCCATGGCACAGTCGCTCGCCCTCCCACGGCAGCTTTCTCCTCCTTGCCTTGCAACCTCGGCAACAGGGCTCACTTGCCAGGGATGAAACAAACTGTCCCCAGTACATCCCGGGCAGATTACTCACTCGAGGTCAGAGGGTCAAAGCCCAATTCCACTTCTAAGCCAATATATATTCCCCAATCAGATATAAGAACTTCTATAAGTGAATTTCTGCCACTAAGGAATTTTCTGATGATTATAGTGGAATCATTATTAATTCATGTACTTTGTATTCAGTTTTATACTGGGGAAGATATACCAATTATCTATTTACAGTTCATCACCTAATGCTTATGCAAAAAAGAAAACTATTTCAGCATATTTAGTTAACACATCAAGTATTTCTTCCACCTTCTACAAAGCCACACCTGCAAACACAGAGGTATACCTAAAATTTTAAAAATATCAATAGGCAGCCATATATGCAAGGTTTTTATGATTATTTGAGGAGAACAAATTATATACCTCCAGGTCAATAGGAAATAAAGATATAAATAATTACACATTAAAATGTTTATGTCTATAACTATCATTGGAATGATAAATAATTTCTCTCACTTAAATTGGCTGTCTGTTTAGCCTAAAAACTTTACTGGCTCAAAATTAGATTCCTGATTAACTTAACCCCTCTCCTAGAGTTACTTTGAGCTGCATTGCTAACCTAAATCATTTCCTAAAGACTAAATATAAATCTAACAAGGATAAATTATAACTTTTAAGGATGTTGGCCTTAAAGATTTTTCTTGAGTCAAAACAGCAGCTTTTAAAACAAAAGCAAAATGGAAACACAACTGAATGGCACTGGTTTAATGCTGTTAATGTTTTTAAAGTTTCTACCTTTAGATTATATATCTGACTTCAATAAATAATTTTATATTCTACATGGGCCAAAATTATATATTGCAATTCACACTAAGGTTTCCTATAGCCACACCTTCTCTGCACCTTTTGTGGTGTTTTGTTGTTGTTTTCTTTTACTGGATTTGCACCTTGATGGTAAAACTCCATTTGATTTTGGGAGTTTCTCATGTTATAACATTTATATAGAGGAACTGATCCATGTAAATGGATCAATTTTCCATGTTTTCTCCTCAATGTTTAAACCACTAGTTATCATATGGTTCTCTTTTTCATCCCTAATGATTTTGGCTCTCACAGAAGCTCTGGGCACCTCACCCTCCTAAATGGAGCAATGGCCTATTCTTGAGCCTAAGCTTTCAGCATTAAAGAATTTTGTCCATGAGCAACTAACCTTAAGAGCCTTCAACTGGAACAACTGATCCATACATGCTCCTCTTGTGGCCCATTGTTACCACTGGGTCCACTCCAACCACAGGGAGTCAACCCCCATGGGTTAATACCCAAATCCCTCTGGCAAATGGATGTCACTCATATCCCTACCTTTGGGAAATGTAAATTTGTACATGTGATAATTGACACATACTCCTCCCTTGTATATGCTACAGCCCTTACAGGGGAGAAAGCAACCCATGTAATTAAGGCTCTGAAGCAAGCAATGTTATTCATGGGTGTCCCATGGTCAATCAAACAGACAATGGCCCAGCCTATAGCTCCCTCAGATTAAAAGAATTTTTAACTTCCTGGGGAATTTCCCATACTAAAGGGATTTCCTATAATCCTCAGGGACAAGCAATCATTGAGAGAACCAATTGCACTCTAAAGGAGATACATCAAAAACTTGATTCTACTGACAAGGACCCTTCTTTGAGATTGTTAGATGCTTTATTTACCCTTAATTGCCTCACCTTTGACAAACAAGGCCTCAATGCAGCAATCCAACACTGGGGTCCATTTACCTTCTCTACCCCTCTTCCCTCTGTGAGATGGAAAGATCCCTTAACTCTTCAATGGAAAGGCCCAGACCCTCTGCTCACACAAGGGCGAGGCTATGCTTGTGTCTTCCCCCCCACAGTCTAAGCCCCTTTGGATCCCAGCCAGAAATATTCGTCAAAGCCTCTCTGGAGAAGACAACCTGCCCCACCTAAAGTAAGAAGTCCCTTCTGTGAGTTCCTAACCAAAACTAATATTGTCTTTTGACCCTTCTATTCTTCAAAAGGTGTGGAGTAAATTATCAACTCTATTAGATCCATCCAATTGGATTATCATTGGGCTCAGAGTTCTAAGCCGCCTTCTGGTTCTTTTCTTTGCCAAACTAAACAAGCTCTCAGTTCATATCATTAAGGAATCACAGGAACACAAGAAAAATCCTGCCACATGGATCGCAGCCCTCAAGAACACATGAGAAGCTCATCCACCTCATCTTCGCCAGAGATGCAAGGCTTTACAGCTTTGACTGATCCTAACCCCAACCCCTTCCCTTCCAACCCCTCCCAACCCCATCACCCCTTCTATTGGGAGAGAGCTCATTTTGGGGCATGTGCATACAGGCTGGCAGCCAATGATGGGTAAGATGCTCAGAGGAGCACGACCTAAGCCAGGTGTGGTCTTGTCTACCCCTCCTCTTGCACACGAGCTATAATTGATGATGGGTAAGTTACTCAGAGGAGTGCAACCTAAGACAGATTACAGCTTCGTTAGCACCCCTCTCCATCATATGCAGCATGTAGGAGTCTGGAAAATCCAGCGGAATGATTCTCTCCCATGAGGATATTATCACACAGCCCTCCAACATGCTTGCTTATGGGCCATATAGGCCCCACTGACATTTCAAATAAAAGTAAAAAGGGGGATATGTAGGAGCATCTCCATACCTTCCAACCCCTCCCTTCCATCTTCCCCATTCTATGCTAATAGACTGTGCTCTTGCCAAAGAGCACCGCTTTGTTTGTGACCTTTGGATCTGATTGGTCCAACAGTGTATTTAAGCTTCTATAGTTTCTGGAATAAATGGTGTTCTTTGCTTCTCCTCGCCCTGGTTGTATCTCTTTTTGTTCCGGGTATCTCTGCATCTCACTGGGGTGAAGCAAATTTTTACCTACATCCCAGGGCCTGGGGAGATTGGCTCCATGGATCGCCACCATCCAGAGGGACCCCATATCGTCTAACCCGGGGACCCTCTCTCCGTCTCTCTGGACCAACTCGTTGAGAAGCCACGTGGTCCTCCCCCTCCCTTATCAAAGCGACAATGGGGTCTACCAAACCTATCAAAGAGGAGACACTAACCAGAGGCTTCTATATTACAGAGCTTGTTTGAATCTCTCTAGGGTCATTGACTCCTGCTGAGATGCCCTATCACCAAAATCAGCAGCAGTGCTGACCCCCAAATCTCCCCAAAGTGCCCACCCCAATGCCCACCCATATGCCCACCTCCAGTTTTCTGCTGTGACCTCACCAGTCTTCTGTTGGTAGGCCCATCTTTTCCACTGGCTCCAGATCCAGAGCCCCAGCTGCTATAAACATGAGCCTGTCAGGGGCCGAGACTGCTGTTGACCTGGAAAGTGTGGTTAAGATGAGCAGATTTAGAGGAACAAGAGTCTCAGTCTGAAGTATCTCTACAACCTTCAGCCAGTGGTCCAAACTCCTGAGTAAATTCCAAAGAGGGTTGAAGTTTTCCCCAGAGGTCTCCCTGGCTGCTCCTCATGACTATCTCCATACTTATGTTTGTTGGTGCTGAGCATCACTTATGTCTGACTGTAAAGAATACAGCTCCTCTTTTCCATTTCTGTTTTTACTTTGCCCCTCCCGGGGCTGTTCTGCTACTCTCCTCTCCTTGCCTTCTAAGCTCAAAATGCTGCACAGGACTGGAAAGTAGTAGACCACACTTCCCTCCATTCATAGGGATACTGTGAGGAAATTGCAAAGTGGTCCTCCCAGAGTTTTCATCCAGAATGTGGCACTCAGCAGCACCCAAGCATTGAAATCACTGTTCTTGATGTGCACTAAAAGTACCAATTCATTTTGACTGCCAAATCTGTGGATGGCAATGTACAGGAGAAGGAGTCAGTCAACACTTAAGCCAGAATATTTATCAGGAAAATTCAAAAATCCAAAGAGATTTCTGAGCTAAAGTAAAGCAAATATTAAGAGAAGCTAGTTTGGGGCCAGATATAACAGGGAAATTGGTGTATTTAGTAATATATAAATGTGTGAAATTTTAAGTTTTTTTAAAGCTGTGGGGAAATAGAAAACTGGAAATTAGTTCCCTTCCTATGTTCATAGACTTTCATTTCCTTAAGACTTGGGGACAAAAAACAGACCCAAAGGAGTCCAAAGAAGTAGCTGATGTCAGAACTGCTGATGAATTTGGATTCACTGCTCAGCTCATCAGGCTTCGAAAAGATGTCTTTTCAAAATTTCTAGCACTGTGGGAACTACATGATGACAGACTTTGGTTCACTACTGCATTCCACTCAAAATTAGAGCAAGTTCTTGGATAGAACCAGGCCACGGACATGAAAAATGTTGAGTTAAGACTCAAATATGACACAGAGAAGGCAAAAGGGTGGCTAGCCTTGGTTTCCAGAAAAGAATTTGCCATGAGTTTTAAGAGCTTGCAAAGTCTTAGATTAAGAGTGTTTTATGACTTGGAGCCATAAAGTAGATAGTAAGTTTGCCTCATGGCTTTAAAAATAATGTTTCAGGATATGACTGAGACTGATGGGCCAGGTTCACAACTCCACATTAGCAATGAGAGAAACAGATTATCAGCCTTTGGCTTATAAATTAAACCCTGCAACATGTCATCATCTACCGAGAATCTCTAGAACTAGGCTAAGGAATTTAGCAGAGCCCTTCCAGTTAGGTCTAAGCTCCAAGATGCCACCAGAATTCCTGCTGCTGTTGAATACACTCATAAATGTGTATAAATGAGACCAGAATCAATCAATAGTTTGGATTTGAGACATGGATACAGTCAGGGGAATCCAGAAGTTATGTCTGTTAGGGCTCACCACCTAAAGTTGACCCAGATAAGTGAGGTCTCAGTTTATAAAGAAACAGATTTTTCAGTCCTTGTCAGGAGACTCCTGGACCAGCCCCAAACCCATTCATTCAATAGGTGTTTATGTGGTATTGGTCTAGACACTTAGTGCAGAACAAGACAATGTACTCTCTCCTGGAGCTTACTTTCCAGTGGGAGTGTTAGAGGCAACTTCTGATTTTCCTTGCAAAAAAACATATTTAGAGAAAGAGGTTTCTATATTCAGTTGGATTCTCATTTTGGAGTATTGGATAGACATGCAAAGGGTCTCTAAGATCATTGAAAGCATCTGTCATGGGCAAATTTTTAAGAAATGGATATCATTGTTTTGGTGGATGCAAAAGAAACATCTAACATGTGTGCTTAGTTCCACACCAGAGGTAAGAGCTCAGTGAGACAGGGATAGATTGAAGATTCCTGTGGTGAAATGTTCATTTGAAAGCTGAACTGTTCCTTTCTCCTTCCTAGTCTCCTTTTCTCAATCCCCATGTCTCAATCCCCACTTTCACCCAAGTGTCTTGAAAGAGCTTCAGTTGTCCACTTGGTTGTAATATATGTTACCATCTAAACTAAGATGGTCATACCTACAGTCTTTCCTGTATCAAAATAATCAGACACATTCAATATATTGTTTTATCAAAATTTGTAATTTTTTAAAAATTTATTTATTTTTTTTAGTTGTAGGTGGACAGAATATCTTTATTTTATTTTTATGTGGTGCTGAGGATCAAACCCAGTGCCTCACGCGTGCTAGGCAAGCACACTACCACTGCACCACAATCCCAGTTCCTCAAAATTTGTCATTTTAATATATATTTGAAATTTAAATTGGCTGTCATATTTTTACACATTTTTAATATATTGGTTCAGGATGAAATATTTATTTGCTGTTATACTAAATGCAATAGTAAAGCATGTAGAGCTTCTGTAATTGCACTTACCACATCTTAGTCCTCTTAATGCCCCATGTTTATAATTATCACCATATTGACTTCATTATATTCATATTCATCTTTATCATTCATTTGGGGGCTAATCTCTTAGCTATATCAAGCCAATTTGAGTCACTCTCTTCCATGGCTCTCTTAGAATTCATATAACACAACATCATTTCAAGTACATTGATCTGTAATGCATGTCACTACAGCATTTGTAGATTTCTTATTATCTATAATTTTACCCTTGATATCTCTGGTCAGTGTGCCTCTATATAAATAGCGTTACCTTTCCTCAGACCTTTCTACCTTAACACAACTATTAAGAGAAGTAGGGCTGGGCACGGTAGTGCATACCTGTAATCCCAGCTCTTTGGGAGGCTGAGATGAGAATTGTGAGTTCAAAGCCAGCCTCAGCAACGGCAAGGCACTAAGCTACTCAGTGAGACCCTGTCTCTACATTAAACACAAAATAGGATTGGAGATGTGGCTCAGTAGTCAAATACCCCTGAGTTCCATTTCAGGGGGGCGGGTGAGAGAGATAGAGAGAGAGAAAGTAGGGAGAGATTAAAACAACCCTGAAGTAATGTCAGCCCCAAGAGCTGAGGATCAACAAGAAGCAACTACAGGTAGGTACAGAGAAGAATATTGGAGTAAGCATTTTGGGATATACTTGGCATGGGCTTGATACTACCTTTGTTTTGTTTCTAGGACATTTTGTTTCTAGGAAGTTTATTGTCTTCCTTTACTTGTACTTTAGTGACAAGGTAAAAACTGCAAATAAGGGCATCTGAGAACGTTTATTTTAAAATTTGACTATTTCACAGTTTATAGCTCTGAAGACACAGTTTAGGAAAAATTTCCTGAGTAGAAGGGAAAGGAAAATAGAAAGTAACTTGGGCTGAAGGATCCTGATTCCAGTGAAGAATGATGAAATCTTGGATGGAGTTCTTTTCCTATTTTAGTTTGCAAGCAGGAAGTGTCCCCGAAACAGATACTCTTAGTGAGCATATTATACTGTCCCTAAGATCTTGGATGTCCCCAGAGTTTCCCCCAGCCCCATTCTCCCTTGACGCCAGAATTACCTCTCCCTCCTGGTGGCCTCTTCAATACCCCTTAGGTCTTTAAGCTTCTTTTAGTCTCTGCACCCAGGTTTACTGCCCCTAGACAGGTACAGGTTCTACACCTTGCTCCTCCCATCCACCATCCCAAGAAATGCCAGGTGACTACATATGGATTCACCAATCACTCTAGTCACTGCTAAGCAACTAGGGACTAACATCCCAAAACTCTGACCTCAGGGCTAAGGACTCCCACATATATGAATTACAGGAAATTTCATGATCTCGTGGTTATTTAACTACTTGTCTCTCAACCCCACATTGTCAACCTAAAGGTGGGAACAGTAACTTCTTTGTTGTTGAATCTCCTTTGCCCAGAGCAGTGTATAATATCATCTCAATATAAATTATTTGAAAGAATAAATGATTTTAATGAATGGAAAATCAAGAATGGCAAAGCTACAGAAAGACTGAGGAACTGATATTTTAACAGTCTTAGGGTTTCTTGGATCCCTTCTCTCCTCAAAAGTCTTGATATCTGCTATGGAGATGGAGAAAGTTGAAGTTAAAAGCTGCCCCCTAAATAAGACTTACTACCCTCACCTCCTCCTAATCCTACTACCCACTTCCTGCTTGCAAACTAAAATAGGAACTCCATCCAAGATTTCATCAGTGCTCACTGGAATCAGGATCCTTCAACCCATGTTACCTTCTATTTTTCTTTCCCCTCTACTCAGGAAGGTTTTTCTAAATTGTATGTTCAGATCTATAAGCTATAAAATAAATAGTCAAGTTTTAAAATAAATGTTCTCAGATGCCATTATTTGCAGTGTTTTTTGGTTTTGGGTGGTGGTGATTTTTTTTTTTTTTTTTTTTTTTGCTTTGCCACTAAAGTACAAGTAAAGGAAGACACGAAACTTCCTCCAAAATGTCCTAGAAACAAAACTAGGGTAGTATCAAGCCCATGCCAAGTATCTCCCAACATGCTTACTCCAATATCCTTCTCCATGCCCACCTGCTGCCTCTTCCTGGTGAGCCTCAGCTCTGAGGACTGCCAAAGCTTCAGCCTTGGATGATGTTTCAGACTTTACCTATCCCACTGGGTACAGCATCAGAGTTCTGGCTGCTGTCACTCTAACAGTGACCAAGATCCTGAAAACCATACAAAAGCAGAGTTGGGTCATCAAATGAACCAAATACATATACCAGACACTTACTTCTCCTCCTCTATTGCCTCTCTACCTCCTAGGTTGAGGAGTTACATGAGACATTGGTAAAGATCATAGGTGGAGTTCCCTGATAGAATTTACTATTTAATCTGGAAATCACATATATACCATAAGTCCTAATCTTTTTTGTTGTTAAACCATATGCATCAATATCAGCTTCCATCTCTCAATATATCCTGGTCTTAGTAAACATAGATCTGATTTCTAGAATGACTCTCAGTCAGCAGAATCCTATGATATTCTCTAGTCACCATACTCTAGTGGTGCCCAGTCTAGATTTTTCCTGTCCAATGTCACTGGGTTCCTTCAATTCTCCCATTTACTTTACTTCCCAATCACCTTGTAGCTATTCATTCTGTAATGAATAAACTTAAGTTCATTTCAGGCCCTCTGGAGCTGAGACCTCCCTCAAACCCAAAGTGTATTTCTTGCAAACCTAGTATCCATCACTAAAGTGAAACACCTGCCCAGGACCTAGCACAGATCCTCCATGCCTCTAGTATGTCAACTCCTCCCCTCACATACAGCATAGACATGAAGTCTTGGGAAAACTGTAGAAGAGAGAATTGAACCCAAGAATCAAAGGAGAAGATGGCAGGTATCAAAGCCACAGAACTTGTCCAGGTCAGCTTGATCAGGTTCTCCCACTGCCTCCCAGAGAATTTTCCTTTTCCTTTTCCCTCATGGACTACAAATGAGTAGCACACAGATATTCCTACCATCCCACACACAACTTCCTCTCCACTTCTTGATTTTATAAGCTGCTTCTATTCATAGAAGACTTTTTCTCTGACCTCCAAAATCCCATCACGCCCCCATTCCCAGGAACTTCCTAGTTTCCTCTTCCCAGTGACTGTAGCACCAGTGTGTGGTCATTGTGAAACTTCTTAACTTCCCCAAACCTGTTTTTTGACTGTCCTTCATGAACTGGAATCTTGGAATTCATTGATTTGAATTGATACTAGAAAAACCAGAGAGAATCTGACTTCTCAGGTCTTTCAGAACAGAGAGCCCGATCTTTATAACAAGATGCCCAGTTGTTATAAAGGTTTTCTCAGAGCCTTCTAATTAGTGATTAAACAATCTAAACTCAGTATGGTAAAACAGAAAGCAGGTGTTTTTGTCTTTCAACCATTGTCTTTTCCATTGCTGTGTGAACAGAGGCAAAGTGTATCAGGGATATTCCACATCTCTTCAGTCATTTTCAGGGATTATTAGGTACAGATCAGTCAAATTTAATTCTGAACAAAACTTTAAACTCATATTCTCCTTTCCCTAGGCACTGCAACTGTTATGGATATGGGAGGGACCAAGCAAAGAAGGAACTATGAGTTGTAAGCAAAGAGAAGAATTTTGTGTTTGTTGATTCATCCTAGATTGTACAGATGGAATGTCCAAAATACACTCCCAAGAGTTGAACCTGAGATCCTGCACTGCCAGTTCCTATAGTACCAATTAGAATGACTAGGTCAAAATATTCCCCCAAGATTCATCCAGCCAGACAAGTCTCTGTTTCCTTGGTATCTTGAGATTGTGGAGAGCTAAGGCTCCTCAAAATGAGACTCCTGGGACTGGTGCCCTATGCTCTGGAGGAAATGAATAGAACATCATTTAAAGCTATTGTCTGTCATCACAGGACAGATGCTTTGCACATAGGATCTGCAGAGCACTTGATCTGATGAGGAAAAGGAAGTGTGAAAGACAGGAGCAACTCATCAAGGTGGAGATGATCATGAGCTCTGCTCCAGGTCTCATGATGAGACAGGAAGTCAGCAATGGGACCGAAAGAAGAATTTTTCAGATGTCCCTTTGTGTTCCATAAAAGAGAAGTAAGAGTATCCATTGAAAGTTATCAGCAAAGATATTTGGATCCTTTGAAAAACACCCAAAATGCTGATTTGTGTTCATTTTTCAATTATCTCCCCCTTTTCCTGCCCTTTTCTCCTGTGACTCTGGGATGCAACCATGAAGAAAAAATGACTGCCCTGCTTGTTGCTGATAGTAAACAAGACTTGCATCTCATAACCACAAAATATGGAGACATAAAGTTCATTTTTGCAACAAAGTCTAGCCTCCATTACCCTTTTTTTACATGCCCATGGCAAATTCCTTTTGGGAGTCATTTTTCCTGGTATAATTGATTTTTCTATATTTGATCTGCTGGACTGTAAACTCACTGAATAGACATACTGAGTCTCTCTGTTAATTGCTGTATACCTACTACTGCCCATGATGTCTAGTGATAATTGTTACCAAGAAAAGAAGGAGTAGATCCAAGTGCTGGCAGCAAACTGGCCTGTCTGTAATAGGTAGGCTATGATACTCTTCATTGAATATAAATAATTAACTGAACTTCAGCATCAGACAACATAGCTCTATGACCATGAGGAAGCAAAACAAAAACAAGACCTCTCCAAGCATCAACAAAAACAAAAGCATTGTCCAGACCACAAAAATAACCAAACATCCCTTTTCTCTATGAGTGACTGCTATCTTTTCACCAACTACAACATGAGCCGTGCTCCATCATCCCCAATTTCTGGTTAAAAATTAAGATACCAAATTATAGAAACTCCCCTGCTTTCTTACAGCATCCAATCTACAGCAAAACCTCACTCCCTTGAACCTTTGCCCCAAATTACCTAACACAAACTCAGACCTTATAACAAGCACTTCTAAATGTTTCTACATAATGTAGTATCTTCATCACCGCAACAAGCCAATCAACATAATTTTGTTCTGCTACAGGGGTTTTCCTGATGCTCCTTGGATGAGGAGCATTGATGATGCTCAATAGAAGCTTATTAAATGAAGGAATATGGAATGAATGACTTGAAGGAGAAGTAACTTCATTGAGGAGGAATACTGATGGTGGCACTTAGAAAGGGGAGGGCCTCGGAACAAACACTGGGTTTGTGAGGAGAGACAGGAAGATGGTGCCTTAAACCACAGTCACAGTCCATGAACCAGGATGGACACTCTAGAAGGTTCTTCATTAGTCTGGCCCTCTGCCCATTTAGCATTCTCTTGACCACTATCACCAGCAAAACTGGGGGAAAGAGTGATGTTTTTTTAAACACCATATCTTTCTATATGTTCACCACCCAATCTGATATGAAAAAGTATCCAGTTTGCCTTTCATGAGCAGTGAGTAACTCCTTCCAATGCACTAAAAATGTCCTGAACAATGTGAGAGGGATGGATGCTTCAACATAGTTCTGTATTTAAGCTTTAAAAATATTCCCTGAGCAAAAGATTCCTAGAGTTACAAGATTCTGGGAGTCAAAAGAATATTAGCTCTAACTTTTCCCCCTTCTGCCATCCCCAGCTACATTTCTTAAGACCAAGTGCAATTTATTCTCCCTCGGGCATCTCAAAATAAATTACTGAATATTCATGTTTTAATGTGGGAATATTGGAAAGTTTATACACTTAAAAAGAACGTTGTGTTGAAAACCATAAACTATAAAGCACAGATAAAAATCACATTTACCATACATTTATCATAACCATTATTCACTTAAAAATTATCATTTAATTTAACTGTAAACAGTGTTTCATTACAATTCTGATGGTAATATTTTAGAAACAAATAGCAATATACAGTTATTATGACAGTAAACAAGTTCAATGAGAAATTTATCTCTAATGCTAGAATAAGATCAAACAGGAAAATAGGATCCAGATTTCAAAAATATTATCCTAATTGTGATTCATATGATATCACCACCATCATCAACCTCATCATTAGCAGCATATTGGAAAAAATCATCTTCAAGACTCCCATCAGTTATCTTCAATATTCTATGCTCATGGATCATTTTCTCTTCTTACTTGTGTGTGTGTGTGTTACTGAGGATCGAACCCAGGGCCTTGCACATACTAGGAAAGCAATCTACCACTGAGCTACATCCCCAACTCTCATTTTAGGGGATGAAAGCATACTAGGAGAGCAATCTACCACTGAGCTACATCCCCAACACTCATTTTATGTTCTTATAATCAATATCATACAACTCTCAGAAAACTAAATATGGGCAAACTGACTTTTTTTACCCTAATTGTGAGTCTTGTAATCTCAATGCTGATAGGTCCTTCCACCATTTTTTCTCATCACCCATATAATACTGCCTTTACTTTAGTTCTCTTAGGAGCCCCACTTGTCTCAGACAGGTTTGGAATTCCATTCTCTATCCACTACCTAATACATCTCATTCCCAGGGGTTAATGATCTTAACTCACCCAACTTCCCCAAGAATCAGATGCCAATTGCATGTGAACAAATCATTCCCTCTTGGGAATATACAGAGCAACAAATGTGTTTGGAGACATTTGTATTACAGGAAGAATCACATGATAATCAGACAAATATGTTTAATCTCTGTCAGTCCAGTTAAACTTGAAATGCTCATGGTCAGGAAGTGTCTCATATACATCTACGTTCTCACTGTCCAGCAAAAAAATACAAGGCACAGAAACCAAGTTAAAGAATATGAGATGAATAAGTGAAAAGAGAAGTAATGGCAGGTCCTCAATACACCTGAAGATCAGTTATCAAGATTTCCTGGTTCCCTCTTGTCAAGGTACTTGGAAGGAAGGGAGATGCTGGAGACCTGGGATGGGAGTGGTTGGTTCACCAGGTTGTGAAAGCAGCAGCATGCTCAGGTTGTGCATCACAAACCCTGCACAGGATAAAAGCCTCCTGCCCTGCCCTGGGTTCCTCATCCACAGCCTCCTCAGGCACAGCCTTCTCTCCTCCTGCCTCTTCTGCATCTGGTGAGTATCCAGCAAGAGATAGATCCTCATCTGGGAGTGTGTGGGGAAGACAAGCACAGCCTTCAGTGAGGAAGAGGGAGGCAGAGGTGTTTTAGGTGGGGGAACAAGGGGAGGACCTTGGAGGGCAGGGCAGCGGGTCAGAGAGCATAGAAACTCCGTGGGAAGTGTTAGAGTTCTGGCTTTCAGCATTCTCTCCACTCTTTTTCTGAGAGGTGCACACATGCCCACAGGGACTGTCTGGGAGTCATTATCCAATGAATGTATTTGCTTGTGTTTCTGTGAAGACGGAAGGGCGCGGGGCTCAAGGGACTCAGTGAGAAGTGTCAGCATTCTCTTCTGTAAGCAGGGCAAAGTGGAAAGGTAAAGGTCTTGCAGGTCAATTTAACTGGAGATTGGTTTCCATTTTTCTTCCTGAAGACCATAGCTCAGGAAGCAGAGGCCCTTAAGAATGAGGGCTTTATAAAACCATTCCCAGAGGAGGCAGTGGCCTAAAGCTTTTATGCTGACCTTTTTCTTTGATCTCTCCAGGCTCACTGACTCCCGTGGAGATGTCC
>PVHX01025316.1:0-22581 GCA_004024805.1 Geosciurus inauris | reverse complement strand
TTAGAACTTGAACCATTTAAAGAGTGCAGAGTTCATTCTGCAATTGATGAAATTCTATGTTTTGATAGAACATAATAAAGATAATACATAACTGTTTTTGAGAGTTCTTAAATTTTTTTAGAAATTATATGTTACAAAATATACACAAAAACATCTTCTTTGAGAATTCATATACCATATAAAATGCATATAAAAAATCCAGTTTCAACAAATAACTTCAGTTGAAAATATTAGGAAATATATTAGAAGCCAAAATGTTGATTGAAAACATTAAATGTATTGGAAATAGTAATGCTTAATAAGTAGGTAAAAGTTTTTACTCTTAACATATTTAAACTATTAGACATATTTTCTTCAGTGAGGATATTCACTTTATGATTTGGAAAAGGCATAAATATTTTCATTTATGAATATCTAGGAATTTTATTTTCATTATTCAATTTCATAGTGACACCTAATATATTTTCTAATCCTTTGGAAGTGTGAAGAGGAATGTCTTATACATTTATAAAATGTTCCTTACAGGGATGATCAGACATATTAAAATATACTTAATTACTGAATAGTTTCAATTAGTTAAAAATTATGTATGTTTTGACTTCAGTAATTTTCTTAATTAAACAAATGGAGTATGATAAATGTGTATAAATATGCATATATATATTGATATTATTTTTAGTGTTTAGAAATAATTTTTCCAAAATATCTTTTTTTATTGATGCCTTTCAATTACACAAAGTGGTGGGTTTCATTATGACCTATTAAACTTATAAAAAAACAAAATTTGATCAATTTCACTCCCAACATCCATTTCTATACATATGAAACTGCATGATATTCAGACCCTATTTACAGAGATTGTAATCACAAATAAGAAAAAAAAGGAAAATTTTGATTCACTAGGGTTATAAAATTCACTGAATTTTATGTGAAATCACAAACATTAATAATCTGTGAATGACATGACACCATTTCATTTCTTTAAACACCACATTTCTCTTCTGTACCATGAGGAGGCACCTTCAGCATTTATGCTATCCAATGTGCACTCCAGAACAGAACACATTGGATTCTTACTTAATTTCCCTGTGTAAAACAAACGTTTGAATATCTGAAGTTTCCAATGTTCAATCATCACCCATTTACTATATCAATTAGAAAGAAGAAAATTATGGCAAATTTCATGAGTAAGGATGATGTAAAATATGATGTTCCTTTTATTAAAAATTAAAATTAGCCTACAAACTGTACAGTAACTATGATTGGATTTTATATTTTTGATCCTCTCTAGGCTACTTTTAAAAATACTTCCTTCATACATTCAGAGATAGATTAAGTGTACCCTCCAAAATACATTTTAATTTTAAGTTTAAACAGATAAAATAATGTATTTACATGCATACATATGCAATACACTTTAAAAAACATCAAAATTAATTTAGAAAGATGATATATATATATGACTAGATTTCTAATATCTTTTTTACACAGTATATTGTGTTTTCACTCATTTATAATCCATATACTATCATTAAAAATATCTAAATAAAATCATTATTTTTATCTTCAGTTTTATCATTGATAAATATGAATACTAATACCTATGCATTCTAAATAAAATGCTCCTTTAGAATCATGTATGAAGGCATTCTGGGAATTTCTAAGCTTTACATATCATTATTTGCCATACCTAGTGTTATACAGATATTTGTATTTGTAGTAAATTCTTCTTGCTCATAATTTGTTTATAGTATTCTTAAATAGATTTTCTCTATTTTTACCTAAACTTTTTGTAGATTTTAGGAACTATAAACATTCAAACATTGCTAACATTCATTAACTACGATGTGTCAAAACAATTGCAAAGTGCAAATCTGTATTTTACAATTTTTAATTAAATTAAATTCCTTTAATTAAATTTAATTCTTTTACTTTTTTGATTGTTTTTGCTGTGTGTTGCACCTTTTAAATACACATTCTACTCTAAACTATATCCCTAGCACCAAAAACTTTTTGAAATATGGCTATTTTTTTATAAACTCTATTTTTAAGGTCTACCTCTTAGGATCATTTCCATTTTTCTAGTTTTAGATACACAATTAACTGTGACCAGTAAAGTAGACAAAAGAGAATGAAATGAAGGAAGGAGGGATGGGAAGGAGAAATACAGTAAAATGAATCTGACTTAACTTTCTTGTGCACATATATGAATAAACCAGAGTGAATCTCATCATCATTCACATTCATAAGATACTAATTAAAAAAGAAAAAAACTATAAGTAAACAGCAGAAAGATCAGTAGAGAAGAGGGAAGGAATATGGGATCATCTCCTTTATGATGTTATCATAAGGAGAGGGGAAAAGGAAGTACTGGGAACTGAATTAGAAAAAATTATATTCCACGTTTCTATAATTATGTCAAAATGAATCCTATCACTATGTATAACTAAAAAGAACAAATATAAAGATAATTTTTAAAAAGAGGATTAAGTACTAGAACCACCATCCAAATTGTTAATAAAGGTGGTATTTATTTTCCTCAAAAAAGAAAATAATTAAATTTTAAAAGTATCATTCTTTTATAAATGTATTTATTTTGTTTACACTGTAAATGTTCTTTTGTTAGTTTCTTTACTCTTAAATGTCATTTAAAAATATTTCTTGATCTTTGTACAACCAAACTAAAATGAATGACTGCCATATGATTGTTATTAATACTTATTGTCATTCATATATGATGTTGACTTTTGTTCAGTTTGGGGATAAGAATGTATTAGATTGTGGGATTTTTATGATATACTCTTCAACTATAATGTATTTTGTCTTCTTAGTGCATTATTAGTTTTTTGTTATTGTTATATTTATTTTATTGTTTTTTCCAGATAAATTCTTCTTCATAAAATTAAAAATAAGATGAAAGCTCTTAAAATAGTAATTCAAAATGAATCAAGATTGCCTCCCTAAAATAAAGATTATGTTTCTTTTGTGTTATTCCCTTTTAATCTGCCATATCACGAAATGCTCATATGATTCATTAGATTAAAAAGAAAGGAGTTACTTCTTTCAGTATCCAGAGGGAATACACTTATTATAGCAATTTTTAAAGTTCACTCAAGTTTATGCTATTCAGATATAAAATGACATAGAAAAATTAACTGAAAACTGTGTGGGCAGAACATATTGTGAAATTTTAATGAATATTTTAAAGGAAAAAATATGCAATGGTAGTAAAATCTGTAATAGTTGTGAAAAAATGTTGTTATCATAAAGAGAAAACTACAAATATCTTAATAAATAAAATTCTGGGAAAGAAGTCTTTAAATATAAAAATTTTAATAGTGAAATATTAAAAATAAAATTGAATTATAATCATGAGTCAAGTACATGCTTGTATGACATTACACCCACTTAATCTGAGGAATTTCTAGTTTTTAGTGTCCTGAAAAATAATGTGTTCTGTTTTCAAATGATCATATGTATAATTTATTAGAGTTTTATTAATGAATACAGAAATAAATTGTAAAGTTTATGTTATATGTTAATATACTTAAGTTGAAATTTTTTTCATATAAATTTTTAGTTTTTTAAAAAATTCTTTGATAATAAGCAGGATCCACATATTATTTGGGGAATTTGAAAATTTCAGTTTTTAAGTATTATAAGTAAAATTTATCAATAATGTTTTTTAATGTACTTTCATAATAAATTTATTAAATACATTTTTTCTAAAAAAATACAAGTTTTAAACTTGATATTCTATTGTATATTAAGGATTGATTATTGCAGAACATTCTCAAAATGTTTACTGAGCAATGAGTATATATGAGAACAATTGCTAATTGCTAATATTATATAAAGCTAACTAATGCAGAATCTTTGTCCTAGTGGTGCTCAGTACCAAAAGAGGAAGTCGGACTATAAACAAACAGATAAAGGAATAATGGGATGAGTCCCATTCAGGAGAAAGCAGTTTCATACACTATGGAGATCAGGTATTGGAGAGAGTGCCTAGAAGACATAGGGAGGTTCATTAGGCAGGTGAAATTTGAACTGGTCTGAAGTTCTGGTCAGAGAAGAGAATAAAGGCCCTTCTAAGAGAAGCAAGTGACATGTTCAAAGATAAAGGGAGTGAGGAGGTATTTGTGGAGGACAGTGAAGAGATCAATGCAGGAAGAAGTGGCGCGTACACATAGGGTAAATTGAGTGGTAGGAGAAGATTCAAAAGGTACAACATCTTATATTGTAAGTATAGTGAGGTCAGGAATTACTTGTTATGGAACAGAGTAATATGATCTAACTTGTGTTGGAGGAGAGCATATCTCAGAACTGCACAAGGTGGTCAAGATGCATGCGAAGCAGGAAGAGAAGCTGAACATGGCTCTGTAGGCCAAGCACAGCCTGCACCAGCAGCAGGAGTTCCTCCTGCTGATGGCCAAGCAGAAGCTGCAGGAAGCCACCAATAATGTTTTAACAATACTTGATTATATGAGTAAAGTCTAATGGATATTTTAAATCCTCAGACTGCTTTCAGTACATTTTTATAGAGTCTTCTTGTCTTTTATATGTACCAATTTATGTGCACTCAGATGAACAGGCTCATAAATTGTAAGCCCTTGATACGGACAACCTATCGCTTATTAACAAAATTTATTTTCATACATCCCTCCTTTTGAGGGGGCATAAAGACTGCATTTCCATCACTTATTCTTCACTACTGTGGGTCTATTCTCCAGTATTCCTGATGGTTCTTCATATATTCTGTTACATGTAAAGCTAATTATTTTACATGTAAGATAAGTGGCAGCCCAAACTTTATTTCAAATCATTTTGCACCACTTGGAGATAGTATTTCGGAGGAGGAAAGATAAAAAGGACACAATGATCAACCAAACTACTTTTACCCCTTTTAATATCTGTTTCAGGGCAAGAACAGTATCTTACAGAGGACATTTGATTTAGTAATGGAAGGGAATTATAAACCTGTATATTGTTTAAATAGCATTTATATTTAAAAATAAATACTTTATTCCTAACTCTTTATTTTCCTATATGTTTGTATACAAAAGGAGAATTATAAACTAAATATACATTCAAAGTATCTTCTAGCAGTCTCATGTTACAAAAAATCGTATTGTCCCACCCAGGGTAAATTGGTTAAAAAGTATGTACTCATCATTTAATTTATCACAATGTTATTTTAAAAACTCAAATAAGAATAAGGCTGATGGCTCTCTTCTCTGGTGGGATCATAATATATTGGAAGGTGTAGGACATACAACTTAGAATGTAATGATTCATTGCTTTCTTATTGTCAAAAATGAACAAAACAAAACAAAAACCAGAACAAAAATGTAGGAGAAGCATAAAGTTCATAGCTAATGGTAAAAAAGCATGAGACATAATACAATTGAGGAAAATTTGAAGAGTGAGAAGCAACCTTCCATTTTATGGGAGGATTTAATTTCTATCAGAACACAGCATGAACAAAAAAGAGGTATAAAATATATGCTATACTTGAAATTATCAAGAATGTACAAATATTAAAGATGGGATATGGGAAATGAATGATGGAAGCTGAGCTTCATTAAGTGATAGATGAGGAGGTTAAGGAGAATGGGTTTGAAATTTAATATATAATCAAATAAATTAAACAAAATAAAATCAACAAACTAGCAATGCCAACAACAACAACAAAATTTGAGAAGTGTGACCGTTTTCCAAAAAATTGTAGCAAATCATTAAATGTGCTTAGCTCAGGAAGCAGAATCTGCTGCGATTGTAAGAACAGTTAGTAGAGCTCTGTGCTATATAGCAGTGACTGTAGAACATCAGCCAGTCTTGCTTCTCTCCTGTTCCATGCCTGTTTCTTTTACACAGTCTATACTTGCATGCCAATTCCCTGACTCATGTTTGGATTGAGAAATGAGGAAGCAGTTAGATCCAGCCTCTTTTATGTGATTAGTGATTGAACAAACAATAACACTTAATTTCCATTAAAATAGTTTAAAATACTCTAAATATCAGTCTAATATTATGAAATTATATTACATATGTGTGATTATACATGACTATTTTGCATACTTTTTGTGAAATGACATTGTAAGTGGATTGCCACATTAACACTGCTATTTAATTATCTCCCCAATCTGTCTTAAGGTTTTAATATTTATTTTAAATAATTCTATATAAAAAGCAAACAACCTAAAATATAAATCTATACACTCTCTAAAAATTTCTATGCAAAGCTTCAAATTATTGGTATCATTTGAAATGATGAATTTTAACATAAGGACCAAAATTTAAGAAAATGAACTGTGCTAATTCTGAAAAAAAAAAGCATGTCTAACAACAAAAGTAGAAAACAATGCTCTTGTGATAAACATTTCAAATTACTGAAAAATTCAGAAATCAATATTTTAGATGTCATTTTAACAAATCTAGAGCAATTATAAACTATGAGAAATTTTGGAATATGTGAAGTCCCCACATCATAAAATACTCATTACATATCTACGCTGAATATCACATTATTAAGTATATGACAAAATTTTTTTGAAAAAAGGAATAAAGAGCATACAAAATATTCTCTCTTTCTCTCTCTCTCTCTCTCTGAAAGGGTGGGGGTTACTAGATATCCAATCCAGGGATACTTTACCACTGAGCACATCCCTATATCCCCATTCCTTTTTATCTTTTATTTTGAGACAGGGTCCTGCCGAGTTGCTGTGGCTTGCATCAAGTCTTTGATAAACTTGCTTCAGCCTACTGAATTTCTGGGTTTGCAGAAGTACTGCACCACACCTGGAAATAAAGTTGGGATATTTTTGTTTTTGTTTCAGTACTGGGGATTGAACTTAGGTCTTCATGCGTATTATACAATCACTGAGCTACATTCCCAGGTTAGATCTCTTAATTATCTAGTCAAATTCCTACTTTTGAAGTTTATTCCTACTTTGGGCACTATTTTCTCTATGTACTCTTCATATCTGATGATGTGTGTTAAGATGCATGTTGGATGTGTCATATTCTCCATAAGAAAATTATGGTTTTTATTGGCTAGTAGAAATGGGAGGGAGCTTTGTAGATCTGAATGGCTTGATCAGAAGAGATACTGGCCAATTTGCTTAAAGAACTGAATAATTTAAATGTTATTTTCTTAGCCATTACCTGATTCAGTTCATTTATCTGTTAGTATTTAAATGTTATTTCATATATAGATAATGGAAATCAATTTTCTGTGTGCAAACTGAAAATATCTTTAAAATGTGCATTACAAATTTGAAATATACAATTAAAAATTGAAGATACAAAGGATATTTTATAATTTTTGTTTGAAACTCCAAATTGTTTAATATTAATATAATATTAACATAAAACCTTAACTACCAAATGTTTTTGAATTTTCTAATCATATTAGACAATAAATGCAAAATAGAGAAAATAAATGGATAGTATATATTATTATTCTTCTAGAAATTTCTGATAAAATATTTTAATTATAGATATTAACTGTAGTGTGTCTTACAGACTTTGAATTTTTGCATAGAGTTACACCAAGGGGTTAAAAGGCCTACATAATTAAAACTGCATGTTTTAAACATGTTAGTTCACTTATAATCTCTCTTATTATATGGTCCATATTAATTAGTACATTTTATACTATGAACTTTAAAATAGAAGTGTAGATTTTCAATTTACTTCAAAATATGGAATGGCAAGAAATAACCAAGATATCTTTTAAATGGATAAATAAATGACGATACATTCAGAGGATGAAATATTATTTATGAATAAAAAGAAATATCTTATTAAACCGTAAAAAACATGGACCTTAAATAGATATTACTAAGTGAAAAAAATAAAAGCCTATTGAAAAGGGTACATACTTTCTGATTTCAGCTTATGAAATTCTACAAATTGCAAAATTTGCAAACAGTAAAATGATGTGTACTTACCAAGGGTTAGAAGGGGAAGGAAGATGAGTGGACAGCACAGAAGAGGGAACTGTAATGGTTGGTACATGGCATTATATATTTGTCCAAACTCATAAATGTAAAATATCAAGAGTGAACTTTAGAGTAAATTGTGGACTCTGGGTAACAGGTTCAATTGTCAAAAAGGCACCTATGTAGTGTTTGATACATAAAATATAGTAAAGCATTAATGGTGGCTAAATTCTGTGGAAATCACCTTCCTTTCAGTTTTTTCTATGACCCTAAAACAGGTCTAAAAATTAAAGTCTATTGACAAGGGCAAAAAATACAATGATGCTTGAATGATTTCAAGGGAGTGACTAATATGCATGTGCTGATTGAGAATTCTATAAAAACTATGTTCATTCTTTCATGTCCTATAGTAACTAAAAAAAAAACCAGTTATGTGTTAATAATAAACACGTATGTCTTAAATTCTTTTAGCATTGAGATTTTATCTGATGGGACTCATTAGAGATCTATACCATACCTTTCTCTAGGGAAATATTTCTATATTCTCTCTATATTCTTCATGACCAAGCTGTTCAATCACAGATCAGTATATGAAAATCCTAAACAACTTTTATGTGTTTTCTACCAAAAAAGACTGAGAAGCAGAAAAGTTTTCTTGTCATTATTCAAGAAACTCAGGTAGTTTTGCATTTAACATTCCATATAGCATACATATCTAATTCAGCTTCTGTAAAATTAAGAAAAATAATAACCCCTTGGAAATTTAATTCATAGATTCTTTAAAGCAAATGTCAATTTGAGAAAATAATTTTTATTTCTACTTTAACCATCCCGAAACAAAATATTCTCCTATTTTGAATATTTTTATAAACATTTTCTGTTTACAATATCAAATAAGAAATGAGTAAAGAAGCTTTTATGAAAATTATGAGTGTTCAGGCTATATATTTTGACTTCTTAAAATGGAAATAATAGATACATGAGTACAAATATTTTCTTTTTAGTTGACACTTGGTAAAAATATCATTTCATACTTGTATAAAATTATTTCTACCAACAATATAAGTTCATTCTTTTAAGATGTTATCTTAAAGTGTATAAAAATAAGAAAATGATTAAAATGTATTGAACGCCATAAATTTTGTGTGTATTTATTTACATTGATCATCAGAAAGATGTATATGAATGTTTGAGTGAAAAAGACATTTAACTAATAGAAGCAAATTGATGATATATAATTTTTCCTCTGCTACACAGTTTTTTCCACAGGCCAACTAAGAAGATAGTAAAGAAACCAGATCAAAGACACAAGACCATATAACTTAGAGACTAGAGATATAGGTATGCCGAGTTTAAATTATCTAATCTGATAAATATATGCCTTCCACAAAGACATCCCAGGTTACTTAACTATGTCAGCGACTAGTTTTTTGACTTATTCTGTTTTTAAGAGTTTTTTTTATAATACTTCTAGTTTTCCTCAAATCTCTTACATTTCTTCACATTCAGCTCAAAATAATAGTTATAAAAACTTAATGAAGGAATAAAAAGTTACCATGACAGCAACTATAAAAATGCCAAAAGTTGCCAAATAATTCCCATTTGACATCACTTGGTAAAGAAACTTCAGTAAAAATAAAAATGACAGGAAAGAGAAATAACTGTTTTCTCTTGGTGCAGTAAATTTGGTCAGTACTCAAAAGTATACATATTAATATCAAGTACAGATATTGTATTAAAATTTCAGTATAGAATGCATACAAATATTTTTAAACAGGTGGTAGATGGTAGACTGGAGTGGGCTGTTCTGAAATAAAAGATGAAGCATGTTCTAGTATGTTCTAGAATAATTCAAATCCTGCAAATGCACATGTCCTTTTTTAATTTTTGCACTAATTTGTCAATCTTTGTCTAGCAATGAAACACTTGACTTCATCTGCATAAGAAAATATATTAGATTTCTCATGTCTATGAGTTTGTCACTATTAAAAACTATTTTGAGGGCTGGGATTGTAGCTCAGCGGTAAAGCGCTTGCCTCGCATGCGTGAGGCCCTGGGTTCGATCCTCAGCACCACATACAAAGCAATAAAATAAAGACATTGTGTCCATCAACAACTAAAAAAAATTAAAAAAAAAAACTATTTTGAAAAATTTCTGTAGTGAGAAATAACAATTAGTATCTGGATCAGTACTCTTAGGAAAATATTAGAAGCTGGTTCAAATGATACATCTGTAACATGTAAATTTTTCATCTTCCTATGCCTCCCCATTCTCATCTGAAAACATGAGAGAAATGCTACTTCAGATGGATCTTATAAAGAGTGAATTACATTTAAGGCATTTCCAGTGTCTGATGTAGTTGGTGTTTAAAATAGAAGCTGCTCATGATTTTAAAATTACTATTATTCATAAACTTCCAAAGTCATTATTTTTGTTTCATATGTTAGCAGTAAATGAGTAGAGAATCTTAGTGGTTTTCTATAACTATATTCTCATGCTGCCCAAACTGAAATAAATTATCATGCATGAACCAAAGGAACTAGAGAAAAATCACTTTAGGCATTTATGTCTGGTTTTATGAACTTTTGCCAACAGTGGGAAATACTCAACAATCTTTACATTACTGTATTTATTGACTATGTCCATGTGGTTTATTAAAATGTCATCTGATTATTTTGGCCTTCTAGCGTGATTGCATTTTTCGAAGATACCCAAGAACAAGGATCCTATAAACAATACTGGGTATTATTTCTAAACTTTTTCAAGAGATGATAATTGTAAAAGTCAGATGGCATATTTGTTATCTAAAAATTGAAATCATTAAATGAGTATATGTTTATTACTATTTCCTGACTATGTAAATAATTGTTGAGCTATTTATTTTGATCAAGTTTTTAGAAATGAAAACACACAAGGACAAAAACGGTTGTATCAGTAATAAAGAAAACACATATAACAAAACTTTTCCTCAGTTTTCTTTATTACAACATGGAGACACAGAGGTACAGAAAATAAAATGACATTTAATATACTATGAAACACATGCACAGGATTCCACATAGTGCTGGATATTATGTTAGGGGTTTTAAATAAGAGATGATACTGAAGACAATACACTTATAACATGTACATATTTTTTCAAAATAACCTATGATGAAAAAAATGCAATTATATTGATCAAAATAGTCATTTTAAACAGAAGCGTTATACATCAAATCAACATATGATAAAAATCTTCTTAAAATAAGATTATGAATTGTGGTTGTTCTTTCAAACAGTAGTTTTTAATGTATTAATCTTAGAGAAAAAAGACTAAGAATTATTTCATAGTAACCACTTAATACATACATGAAATGAAAGTGAATTCAGCATAATTATAATTAAAATGATTCTGTCTTATATTATTCAATTTCTGCAATGTGTAACTTTATGATTTATTTCCTAGATGGGATAATAAAGATTAAGTTAATTTAATTTGAACATATACAATTTTTCAGAAAGTCTTCAATATACCTAGATTTGATACAACCAACATGAGACTAATTCACATTTAAAATGAAATTTAATTCTATTTAACTGAATATATCCTTACAAAGTAGATAAAAAGTCTACCAATGAAGAACATCAGAGCAGTATGGACTGTCTCAGATACACTGAAAGAACAAATAAAACATGTACTTTCTATATTCCTTGGATTATGAATTTTTTTTCAATTTTCTCAAGTATTACTAAATTGCTGTTATAAAACAATCCCACTTTATTAGGAACATTTACTGACAGAATTTTTTGACTTGAATATTAGTTAAGAGCCAGGGCAAAGAGAAAATTACAGCATTGTTACCATCTTCATCAGGTTCATAATCTTAGACAAAATGACAAAACTGACAGTATTTGAAAAACAAAGTACCAATGTCAAACACATTTAGAGCTCTTTCAGAACAATTAAATTTAAACCAAATGTATCTTTTTATTAGATAAAAATTCATATTATTTGATATGCTCATCAAGTTTTTAAGTAAGATAGAGTAAGCAAGGAGATCACCATAATTTTACATTTAAAATTTTAAAAACTTTGTATTTGAAAATTTAAAAATGTGAACTCCAGAAAATACCCTAATTTTGATGGTAATTTGGAAGAAAATTTATTATCATGTTAGAAAGATTATTTTTTTCTTCAGTCAACTCCAATAATTTACTATAGTAATGTTTTATGAAAATTAAGATTAATTATAAAGTATTAATTATTAGTAACTGGTCTATGACATAACAGATTTGGAAATGGACTTGCAACAAAGTTCAATTAATTTTATAAACATTTCAGGAGCTATTTGTATAGTATTTATATATTCCTTTACTTGAAATATATAAACTTGAGCTACTTGCAAACTATATTAGACTTGTTGAAGATTTTATGACATATTTCCATACCACTATTGGGACAAGACTTAAATTTTACCAATGATTAACAGAAAAAAAAAGATAGAAAAACTAAAGCTCACTTATTCCTGGTCAGAAGGGAGAAACAAAGATACAGAGAATGACAGAAAGGGAAAAGATAGAGCAAATACAAAAAGATAAATAGAAAAACATAGAAAAGAAAAAAATTTTAAAAACTCAATTTATTAGGACTAATTTAAAGATTGTTTTAAGGATGTCATATTACACCTAACAAATATGAACCATAATGAAACACACAAAATTCCACCATTACTTTCTTTATCATCCTGTCTATTCATTCAGGGGAATGATGATATAACAAATAATATTTAAGTAATTTCATAGTTGATTCATTTAAAATTACTAACGCTACTAATAGTATAACCCTAAAAATTATGATTGATTCAAAAATTTTTGTAACAAATTACAAAGTTGTACAATAATCTTTCATTACCAGAAATATTTCTAATTTACTACAAACTGAAAGTATTACCATACATAATATTGGCTATTATTCTTCTAAATGAGACCCAAACATATTGATTATATTGGTATGATAAACATCTTTCTGAAATTGCTAAAGTATTTGTTAATTAAAATGTTATTTTCTGTTCTTAGAGTAAGTGTATAATATTAATAATTAAAATACTTTTTATTGATCTAAATGTCATCCAGATTTAAAACTACATGGCTAAATTATTTCATGCACAATATATCTTGCTAAATAGAAATGAATAACCATAGATCCAATTATACACAATTGGAACTAGTTGGACTTCTTTTTAAGTTCTTTTTAATTCAACTTCTTTTAATTCTTTTAAACTTCTTTTTAATTCAAACATAACAAATGAATATTTTTATATGAAATACATTTGAATTAAATTATAATATTTTCCCAATTAAATAAAACTATATAACTTGTATAGTATTATGCATACTATTAGCTTTAATTATTAATTTAATAAGAAATTCTGAATATTTAAGTTTATATTCAATAAAATGTTTTTGTACATATCTCTATATAAAATTGAAATCATGCACATATGAAAAGGTAATCCCATGTTTCCAATACATTCATGTATTTTTAAATTCTTTAAATATTTGAGATATGTTAGGAAAAGTGAGAAAAAAAGAACAAAATGAATAAGTGGATTAAGCTATTGGATATTTCAACCTTGTTCATGTCTACCAGTAACACATAGGTGCACTTGCATGATGCTTTTGAAAGGACTATGAATACATATTGATAAAATTACACTTACCATTAATGACCAATAGTATTGTGATAGAAAGTATTGAAACAGCAGTTTATTTAAGGTCCTTCCTTTCACATAAGATAAAATTTCATAAGGAAGAAAAATATATAGCTACTTTCTGGGCATACTGTGTTAGCACAACTGAAGCATAGTGGTAGATATTTGCATCTTACAATGATCTGATGAATAATTGTAGAGTTTTGATTGGGACAGAGGACCATTAAGATAGATAAAGGTAAGGAGAGTATAGGAAAAGTTTGGGAGCCAAGAAAAGGAGATATTCTGAAATATGTAAAAAAGATATCCTGATATTCCACACACTTAGCAGTTAATAAGTAACTCATGCATAAATAAATTGGTTTAGCTCTCTGACTGGTATATATAAGAGAAACAATTTAAAATATTTTAACATTGAAAGATATGATACAAACATCATTAGACACATATATATTTCTGATTAATTATAATTAACTCTATACTTACCTTAATACACTAGTTCATATTTATACATGTTTAAACAGTAAATTTTATTCAAAAAAACATTGAATCACAAAAAAACCCAAAATCACATGGATATACTTAAAATAATTTTGAATTTTTATGTCTTGTTTATGAATAATCACATTAATTTAGTCAGACACATAAAATAAACTGTCAAATTTCATGGTTGCATGTAGGGATAGTAAGGTTCATGTAATAAAGGAGGTAATTCAGATGCACTTATATTATTAATATTTTGAAATAATCATACAGCTTATAATGTCTAAGATCTCATTTATTGAATGCAGTAGCTTAATTATTTACAGTTTTATGCTCTCTGATTTATCATGGAAACAAAGTAAAGTATAAAGTCTATTATCTTTAGATCTCAGAATATTTTTCAAAAAATTTACACATATCTCAGAGATGAAAAATAAGCATTCACCTAGACTATACATTTCTCCAAGGGACGAATTGTTTATTTCTGAATTTAAAAAGATCTATACTTTGATTTTCAAAAAATTTAAATGTACATATCCCTTATGTAAATTATTCTAAGATAATAAAAGTTTTATTTAATGCTCTTTTCCAAACTATAAATGTTACATTGCATTTCTTTGTCAATTTGACCTTGAGTTTTCCTTGTGTAACTATTGGTTCCCTTGACTGGTGAAACATCAAATTTCAAAATAAATCACCTTGTCTTAAATTATTAAATACTTATTCCATGTACTTCAAAAAATAATATTTTGAGATCTTAATTCAAGGTAATTTCTACATGACTTTCTCATGGAAATATTTGTAAGTTATTGGAATGTTCCAGTTAGGTTATAATGGATAAGGAAAAGAAAACCTGGAAGTGTTATTCAAAAACCTTGTTTTGCAACATTTCCATATATTAGTAATAAATGCATCTTCTCCAATCTCAACTATTAGGGAATACAATGAAATATATATATATTTGAAACTGGGGTGAATTTATTTGTGTTAAAAATACTGCCCTTGATGAATGAATATCAAATGCCAGATCCCAATCATTTGATTTACCAAGTAAGTTATGGTCACTTTGATACATAATATGTAAATCTGGTTGCTTCTAACTGTCTTAAATAAGTAGTAAAAATTGCTTGGTATAATGGAGTTGCAATTGAAAAGATAAACAATGTTCTCAATTTAAAATTATGAAAACACAAAAAATGAAAATTATTTATATGGTACCTCCTTAAATTGAGTTTCACTTGAATTAGAATCTAGCATCATCATAGTCTCATCTCAATTTCATCTTCTTGAAAGTAATGACTAAAATATTTATTTTTCTCTCCCTGATTCTGACAAGGACACCTGCTGACTCCCCAGTGTCCAGGGAAATGCAATGATTAACTAAATATGTTGTTAGAACAGAAGGACTTGATGCAGGCTGAACACCTAAACTGAATCCACTGAATTGAGGTTAACCTTTTAAACATAGTCAAACAATTTATTTACTCTGGGGAAACTGCAAAGAAATATTTTCACTTAATGAAAAAATTAATTGGTGTTCAAATTTTAGAAAGAAATTATTCATATTAATTCCTTCTCTATATCAATAAAGAGAAAATATGTAGCAAAATTAAGTTACATATATAATATGATAAGATATCATGTTTATGTTTTGTATAAATAAAGGACACTATGAAATTTTAGAAATGTCCATTTAGTTAGAAATTTACATTTAACAAAAACAAAAACAAATAGAAATGATTCACAATTATATTGATCCAATTATGATTTATATAATATATGACCATGGATATTGAGTTAAGTTTGCAAAATAAGCAAATGAAAAAAGACTAGATACAACAGATAAAGTTTAAGTTCCAAGTAAAAGTGACATGGTATTCAAAAAGCTCAACTTTAGAAATTAAAGAGATCTTTAGAGTAAAGCATGTTATTCAGTGAATGGGTACTGGAATAAACAATTCTGATTGAATTTCCTTCAGTTATTTCTGACAAATTACCCTCACAAAAGACTGACAATTTAGGAAGAGGAAAATGTGTAATTGCTCATGTGTTCACATATGTGCATAATTAATAGGAGTTTAGAAAATCTTTGAATTTTTAGATTAGGCTTGTTAGTATTATTTTGTTTTTACTTTGAAAGGCATGAAAGGAAATATCATATAACACAACAACAACATTAAAACATGCAAGACAAACTTATGGCTATAATGAAAGAAAACCCAGCAGCATTCAGCTGCCATGACTGGCTTCCATTTTCACTTTTATTCGCTTCACAGCATTTATCTGCATGATGAAAATTGTGTTTGAAGACAGAATAAGAATAAAATAAGTAAGAACAAAGAATAAAGTTACAAACATGAAAATAAAGGAAAAGAAAAACGTGACAGTAGGAAAGAAAAAAAAGAGAAAATAATTAATGCAACATTAACACATAGCCATCAACAATTACTAAGAATAAATAACTTTGATACAAGACAAAAATGATTAAAATCTTTTATGAAAACATAAACATTTTATAAAACATTTCTAAATTGTTGAAACCTATTAAAAACTTAGGTGAGGGTCGATATCTATTTCAGGTTACTCAGACATTATCTCTATCATTGATTCTTTAAATGTAAACTCATAGTTATAAGTTGAAAATACAAATTATGAGGGAAAAGTCATTAAATTATTCCCTGTGCTACTGGAAAATTCACAGCACTATCTAAGTAGGAGATTACAAGATTCTACAAGATTTGATGTGATTTTTCTATCATAGTTTCTTAAAATTCATATTAAATAAAGGCAGTTACATTTTAAATAATATATTAACTACAAATAATTATAAATGAAAATTACCAATTTACATAATGAATATTTATTTGCAAAAAAAAAATAGAATCTAGGAGCATTTATTCAACTGACCATGTGCATGTCATGAACAGATGTCATTGAACATCTTCTGAAATAATTTTGAAATCAATGGTCATAAAAATAATTTATAGACTTAACTTTTCACTGTATATTAAAACAAAAAAATATTACTGTGTGTGGTATCAATATATAGAATTTATGGAGAATTCTAGAGAGTTAAAATAAATTTTTCCATGGTTAATTGGATTTCAATTTCAATATTGTTATTGAATGTCTTTATTTTATAATAAAACATAAAATTCATATAAAGAACTGAGTTATTCAGTCATGAAAGATTAGTGTTGTTTTGAAATAGTGAAGGTCACCAAAATAATTTTACTTTATAGTTCAGGAGAAGTACAATTAAGAAGTCCATGAAAATACAAATTAATTATATTTGTTAGCAATGGATTTCTTAGTGGTAGTTCATATAATTTCTTTTTCAGTTTGTCTAATTTGAAGAACTTATGTGTATTTATTTCATGTCTCCAGATGATAGAATTATTTTATCATCAGATATTGGTAATGCATGAATTGAAGGGTCCCCAAATTATATGGATAGTCTAAATTACACATGTTCATAGTAACAGCAAGTGTAGAAGGAAACAATTACTAAATGGTACTAAGGGCTTTCCTTGGTTAAATACAAACAATATCAAACATTGTAACTGAAAATAAATGATGGGAAATTATTTCAAAGTAAATTTGTCTTTGAGGATTCCTTAAATTCTTAAATTGAGTCCAATCTAACAATTTAATAGTACTTTTAGTCATTAAAATTGTAAAACTAATAGATGCCATCTTATCAACCTTTAGTTCCACAGACAAATTTGAAATCTTTTGTATAATAATTTGCCAAAACCAACTAATGTTCTCAGTATTTATAAAATATAATATCATAGAGTTATGGTATATGAATTTTCCAAAAGACAACATGATTGATTTTATACACTGTAATTCTAGGTTAAGGAAGACACACATTTCAAAATATATTCATCTTTAATAAGAAGTGAAAATGTAAATATATTTATAATAGTAAAATAATTTTAAAATTTAGAATCATAAACAAAGGTAAAGGTAGTAACCCCTAAGAAGAACACATGAATAAAACCATTTACAATAGAATGTATAATTTATAAGTAAATGTGACTAGACCTAAAAAATGGTACTTCAGTCCAATTAATTAATGTATTCTTATATTGTTTACAAGAAGCTAAATATGTGTTAATGCATATAACTAATGACTTTTTAATTTAAGATATGCATAAAACTCATTTGGACAATGTACAGTGCATGCTATATAAAAATAAAATCAAACTAACTTTTAAACTTTATATTTTTCCCAATTTAAATGAAAAGACTGAAGATCTGCTGATTTACCCTAGATACCTTATTTCAGATAGGAGTTTAACCCATATTTTATTTAAAAATGGAAAAGACAAGAGTAGCTTTGATGAAAGCATATGGAGATCACTTTTCATATTATATAAATATATAATGTTAACTGTCATACTGTTTTGATTTAAGGCTCCAACTTCCCTATCATCGACTTAACAGTTGCCTCAAAGAAACTACATTTAAACTGAACAATTCTTCATCTATCAGGGCATGTCTTGGATGTCCTGTCATAAGGCCTTTACAACTAGTGGATTCAGTTAGTAAATTAGATAGTATTTTGTGGAAATCTTTTTTTTTTAATTGTGGCAATCTTATAAATAATATATTTTATTTCCCCACTTTCCAATAGGTTGTATGGACATTTTATCAAGGCTTGGTTTAGAAAGGATAGATACCATCTGCTAGCTTCTAGGATTGCTTTATCTGTGTGTGTGTGTGTTACTTCCCTTAACTACTTGATTGGTTTCATCAGATGTGACCCACACTCTACCCATAATCAAGTAACTTTTCTAATGATGGCTCTTTTGTTTTCCTCTGCTCAACTTCTTGAAAGCATCAAGTAAACAATGTATCTAAACATCCTCATTGCACATCCAATCCTCAACCTACTACATTCGAACTCCTTTCTCACTAAATCTCTTTAGCAAAGCTGCAAGCAGCAAGTACATTTCATATCTCTTTTGTTCTGTGAGCAGCATTTGACATATGACACATTATTATTTTTTTCATCTTGAAATACATCCCTGTCTTCATATCCAAGATACTACACTCTTTTTCCCCCCAATAACTCTATAATATTTTAGTATCTTTAGCAGTGGAGTATTTCCTTCTTCCAGTATTACAGTTATTTGGGACTCAGTTCTTAATCTTCTATGTCAGTAGCTTAAGAAGCAACCCCTTGAACATCTATACTGTACCAGTCACGCTCTAGGGCTGAGGAATTGTCAATGAGTGAGTAGACTGCAAACCTTCTTCAGAGTTTAGGCTCTATTTATTGAGTGGGTTTATCCTCACCATTTACCTGTTAAGACTCATAACCTCACACTGTGTTTCTAAGACATCTTATCCCTGTACCCCACACATCTAACCGATTATTTTACATTTCAGAGTCAATACCAAACTGGTCTTATGGTTGGTCTTCATTCAAGATTGTTCATCCTATCCACTTCCTCACTTGAAGGAATGATATCAACAGTACTCCAGTTGCTCAAGCAAGAAACTTAAAAGTCATCATTACCCAATCTACTACAGAAGTAGTGTTAGTCTTCATCTATAATGTGTCTGGAATTGATTCACCTTTCTTCAAGCATTCCTTTTCATCCATGACTTTCATTACTCATACAAATAAGAGTATACTTTATAATGTCTATCTATTTATATAATTTCACTGATTAAAGTTACTTCTTCTTTTAGGATTTATATTAAACTTATTTATGTGAATTTTAGAAGTCCTTGTGTTGTCTTGAGATGTAGATCCCTTTCAATAACAAAACTCCACATTCTCTCCCAAATATAATTTTTCTAGTTGCTGAAGGAGATGAAGTACTTTCTTGATCAGAGATTTCTTTATATACCATGTGCTCCCTGAAAGGCTTATACCTATATTTCCTTTAGAAAAAAACTTTTGAGAGGAGGCAACCTTGCTTAATGATAACTCCACCCTAAAATTCAGTACTTGCCATGGCAGCACACAGCATGGTCACATCTAAGATTTGTAAGTATTCATTGGTATTCTAATTTATGATGAAATGTCTGTTTTCTCTTTTAGTTTGTATAAACTTTGATGCCAGGGACAACTTTTATTCTTTTCATAAATTATCCTTTATATTCATCTCAGCGCTTATCACAAATCATGACTTCATGGACTAACTGTAATGAATAAATGAATAGATTTTGACACTGCAGAGCCAGAAGTAAATAAATAATAATTATGTATATTTTCCTCCCAGGTCATCTATAAGTTCTTGCCCCACAAGTTTCTCAAACTGATAGAAATCATGTTTTCACAATAAATGCATCACAGTACATCCTGACCACTCAAATGCAACAATATACGTACATATGTACATATGTACATGCATATTTATGCAAGATCTATATCACTTATGCCTGTAAGTGGCTTTTGTTTGTAATAATTTCTTATAAAAATAGGGATTCTGGTTTATAATGATAAGATATCTAAAAATCTAAATTTTTGTGTTTTATCTATGAATTGTTATTAAAATTTTACCTTATACTTCATAGAATATAAATTTTAATTTATTATATAATATTGATATATGTTTGTGGATTACTGTGTAATATGTGGATACATGCATACAATGTAGGATATCTATCAGTGTAAGTAACATTTCTATCTCCAAGATAATTATCATTTCTTTGTGTGGGGAACATTCAAAATCTTCTACTGTAGTTCTCTATAAAATACATAATAAATTGTTATAGACTACAGTCACTCTACTGTGCCATAGAATATTATAACTAATTTCTTCTATGTAATGGTATTTTTATATGTGACAATAAAAATTCATAATTTCCTCCAAGTGTTAACTAAGTTAAAGACTCAGGAGGAGGGAGTACACTTTTGACATCCTCTTTTTGATATATTGATCTATTGACTTTGATATATTGCTTGAAAAAACATTTACATACTGATATCCACATAAAGTAAAATTATTACAAATGTAATATATTTAGTTGTAGAGACAGTTATTATATGTAAAAGTCATAAAGGAAAATATGTGGATAAATGATAGCACTTCAACCACTATTATTTAGGTACATCATCTCATAAGGTCATTAAATTTGTCATAGGACTTAAAGTACCCCTTAGCGTAAATTGATCATTCAACTTCTTAAAATGTTATTTATAAAAATAGTGTCACTTCCTTGTCTGACTCATAAATAAGAATGAACTGAGAATGAATGCAAAAACTCTCTGTAAATTAAAAAGAAATTGCCATCTTAATGTAAGATATCTGTATTATTTCTAGAGGCTTCTCAGTTTTCAATTCCATATTATGATTTGTAGCATGTATTAATTTATATGAGCAATACAAAACCACAATACCAATTAATTTTAAGACTTATAACTAATAGTGATTACTTTTAATCAAAATATTAATCATATAAAACTATTTTAAATTTTATAAAACTGATGTATGATATAACAAATTCAAAATAAATGAGATTAAAATCAATTTGAAATTACAAGAGGAATATATAATATGACTGTACTGACAAGTTTTATTCATTTGGTATTTTCAAAATTATTCTGGACTAATAGTGATATTCTATGATAATTAGTCTTGAATAAACCATTTTAATATCCCTCCTGTGGATTTTCATAATAGAACTAAAATATAACTATGTAATGATGTAAACACTGCTGCCTATCAAAAGAATCCACCACTTTCAAACTCTAGCTATATATCTTTATGGTACATTTGTGACTATTTTTACATTGCCATGTGACTCATTTATATTTCTAAAATCAACTTTATTGAACAGGGAGAAGTGAGCTCATCTTTATCTTTGGCAAAATAGAACCAGAATTGTCATATCTCTCACAAGATTCAGAGAGGAGACATTCTTAGAAAAGCTCCCCATCCCCCTGGGCCAAAAGAAATTTTTCATATTGATTTTCATCATTCATTCTCACCCTCCACCTTCTCCCTATGCTCATTTTTCTCCTCTTCATTCAATTGATAAAGCTGTGAAAGCAGTTTTACAAAATAACCAATATCCCATGGCAAGAGCAGTTAAAAGCACTTGAATGTGATCTATCAAAATAAGAATGATTAGAACCTAGAATATATATTGTCATTTATAAAATTATATTTTGTTTATTGAGGAAAACCAGATGGGTCATAAAAAGATGATATCATACTTGCATTAAGAAAAGATATAGTTTTGCTTACCTTTAATAATGTTGGGCTTTGGTGGCATGCTGAACTCATAAACTGTCGGTTCAGAATATCCTAATCTGTTGGCAGCTGTAATTTGAACTTCATACCCCATTGTCCACTGTAGATGCTCCAAAATAATGTGATCTTTATTTCCCTGCACTTTCTTCTCTAGCCACTGGTCTTCCTTATCTTTCTGCAAAGGAAATAAAAATATATTTTGTAAATATTAATAAAGTGACTTTTTAAAACAATTTTAATAT
>PVHX01025315.1:0-22577 GCA_004024805.1 Geosciurus inauris | reverse complement strand
AGAAATTAGGGGGAGAATAGAAGAGTCCTCTTCTTCAGGAGAAAAAGGAGGCAGAGGTTGTTGACAGTTTACCCTTTGCAATGAGGACTGAGGTGGAAGAGGGAGAAGGGAGATATTTTTTGAGCCAGTGAGGTGTCTCTTCAACAAGAAAATGCCAAGCAATCATGTAAGGAATCTGGTCAGGGTGAGATGATAAAATAATTGCTTGAAGTTGGTAGATGGTAACCATATCAAAGGTTCCTTCAGGGGGCCACCCAACCTAAAAAGTAGGCCACTCAAGAGAACAGAAAGTGGTTAGTTCATGAGGCTAAATGGTGTCTCCAGATTTGGCCACCTTCCACTGAAAATACTTGAAGTGTAGTTTAATCAGATCTAGAGAGCTACATATGGATGAAGGTTGAACCATTATTGTAAAAGACAAGAGACAGTATACAGAGATAAGACAAAGAATAAACACACCACAGTTAGGCTAGAAATCTTGAGACTATAACAACTTTGTGGCCACTTGATATTAGGCTGGTTTTATGAGCTCTTACCTGAAACCTGAACCAGACCAGATGGAGTCCACTGGCATCCTGGGTGGAGTCCTGACTCAGGGCAATGTGCTGCATCCAGCTTGGCCCTCAAGTCCTTTGTGATATACCAATGCAGATTTGGTCTATTCCTCTAGAAGCATTAATTCCCCTTGATACAGATGATCAATTCCCTATTTCACACTCCCTGGAAGAGAGAAGTTGGAACCACTGGGAAGAGGGCTTCCCAGTCAATGCACCAAATGTTGCATCCAACCTGCACCTCTCCCGAGGAAGTAGGAGCCCAGACAATTCTGCAGAAGCAGCAAAGTTTATTGAGAAAATAAACACACATGCCAATCTATTGGGGTCAGCTCTCCTTTCCTTCAGAGAGTGAACCTGAAATGTAGGTTTCAGAGGTTATTAAAGGGTTGGCTAGCTATATGACTCAGTAAAACAGGATTTGGCACATATTCAATATATAGTTATGTATAACCATGGTGGTGCCTCCTATGTCATCTTTCAGTTCCTGAAATTTTAGGTAACTTGCCAGGGGTTCTGGCAGCCTATGGTTTGGCCCACAACCATGAGAATCAAGCATAACAAAGCATTAATTACAGAAACACAAAAAGCAGGTTAGCAAATACATGCAAGCCTGAACCAAAGTGACTCCATTTGAGTTTAAATTATACACAATGGGGACTCCCTAGCCACCAATTCCATTTTCTGCCATTGCCAGTACCACCAGCTTCAAACAGCCTCCCTACACAATCTGAACGTAACAATGCCCACTTACCATTTTCTGGTTTTCTGAATGTTTAATATTCTCCCTATAGTTTTTTTCAACACCGTGTAGCACAGAAATGCAGGGCTCCTGATCTAGGACAGGAAGCCTAGAAAAGAATTAAAAGAATGGCGGGCACCAGAATCAAAAAGAACAGACAATTTGTGAAAGTCTGAGACCTCTTCAATGGCTGGGTGAGAATTGAAAAAGTCTTTCCTAAAACAATGATTATATCAGCCTTCAGGAACCACTTTTAAACTGAGGCTAGTGGGCCTACTGTTTGAGTGACAGTTAACTGCATCCAACCCAGAAAAAATGTTAGAATGATAGGCTCTTCACTACTCTATTTTTGTTGATGAATACAGGGGGTCACTCACTACAGGGTCTCATAAACACAGAAAAATGGATGAATAAATGGATAGGTAGATAAATGGATAAAGCCCTGGATTTTTTTTTTTAAATTGCTGTGAATTGCAATTAGAATAGAGCTATTTTTTGGCAGAATTTCCTTCCAGTATTAGAATCTATCTCATCCAGAATTTCATTTACATTTATCACTTTATATAAGGTAAAATCAATTTGTGAATATTTAGGTATATATTCTATAAGTGAAAATAATGTTATAATTACTTTAATTTTTTAACTTTTTTGTTCTGTGGTCTTGTGAGAAAACAGCTTGAGATTTCAACTCAAGAAGTTCTTAGGTCCAGCAATGTCCCAATGTGCTCTCCCCAAAAAATGAGGCTCAAGTATAATTTAAAGTATTAACATTAAAAATGAAAAGGAGGTGTAGGGTGCCAGGTCTTTAGTTCTGCCAATACCCCAGACTATATAACATAAACACATTAAAGGAAAACTTATTTGAACTTTGGTCTTGGGCCTTGAGAAGGGTTGTGATGTCATTTTTCTTCTATGGTATGGGTTTCTGTGAGAATATTAGCACAGATTAAAAGCATTTATGCTTGTACATATTTTTCTATTATTAAATATAGCCCATCAGGAGATTCAAATTTAAACTTAAATGAAGAAAAATTAAATTACTGTCTATAAGACACCAGCTCTTTTTCATATGACTTATGTGCAATATGTGATTGAATTCTGGCATCTAGCCTATAGTGAGAGGATTAGTTATCTGTCAATGCATAACAAGTCATTATAAAACTTTTTGGCTCTTTTGACCTCTGAGATACATCCTCAGCACTATTTTATAATTTATTTAAAGACAGAGTCTCACTGAGATGCTTAGTACCTTACCCTTGCTAGGGCTTGTTTTGAACTCATGATGCTCCTGCCTTAGCCTCCAAAGACAATGCAATTATAGGCATTCACCACTGCCCTAAGCTCTGTTCACATTTTTTAATGTCAGCATTCCTTCTTTGCTTTATGAACTATTATTTTTTTCATATTATATTTCAATTGGATGCAATATTTCTAATTTTTATCCAAGAATTAGATGGCAGTTTAAAGATTTTTTTTTCTTTTTGTGAGCATTTCATAAAATAGGAAAGCAGACAAGCTTAATTTGACAAATTGAGAAATAACAACAATGTATCTTTCCTTCCATTGTCTTCCCAGACACAGACAACTTATCACAATGTCTGATTTTAAATTTCTCCTGGAATACTATATTGTGCAATGTGTCCTCATTCTAACCTCACATACTTGCCTAGTTCTGGGTTTCCTGGCACAAGTTGTGAACAAATATCATGTCTAAATTCTGTTGGAGTGTCTAGTGAATATTATTCTTTGGAGCTTTTTTCTTCTAGAGAACAGTTTGAAGTATGGAGTTAAAGCTCTCAAGGGAATATCTGGAAGCCCTTCATTAGCAAGAATCTTGAAGTGCAAATGCTATGGGGCTCGATCTATCTGGAAAACCAAGGTACTATCAAGACTCCCATTTAAACATAGATTTTTCCACTTAAGACATAAACTTTTCAGTGAGCCCTCTCTGAGAGGAGAATAACATGTCTTTACTGCACTCCAGTTTCATTGAGAATCAACCAAAACTATTTCAGAGAGTCCTGCTCAGGTCTACTTCTTGACTTTGGACTGAATACAGGGTAGAATAAAACTCTCAAGTCACCACTATTATGATCACTTTAGATTAATTAGGATCAACTGTCCATTTTTAATTCAATTTTTGGTGGGTAATGGAATTGAACACAGGGGCACTCAACCACTGAGCCACGTTCTTAGCCCTATTTTGTATTTTATTTAGAGACAGGGTTTCACTGAGTTGCTTAGCACCCCACTGTTGCAGAGGATGGCATTGAACTCACAATTTTCTCCTGTCTCAGCCTCTGGAGTTACTGGGATTACATGCATGTGCCACTGCTCCCAAATCTAATTTGATTTTTAGGTAAACTCTTGAAAATTTTGTGGTTAGTAAGCATGATTTTTAAATTTATTTTTAGTTGTAGATATACACAATATTATTATTAAATGCATTTATTTTTCTGTAATGCTTAGGATTCAACACAGTTCTTCACATATGTGAAGTGAGCATTCTGCCACTGAACCACAATAATAAGCTTATTAGAGGGTTTTTCATATTTTTTTCAGTACTTTATTTTCCACATTTTTACTAATGTATTGGAGTCATACAAAATATTAAGATTTGTTGTTACATGTACATACATGCACATAAATATAATTTGAGCAATATTACTTTCTAGCACTTCCTACTCTCACTATGCATTCCTTGGTCCTTTTTTGCTACTAAACTCCCTTGTATTTTTAGGTGATCTATCCACATGTTTTTTTAAAATAATCTAGCTTTCACAAATGGAAGAAAAAATATAAACTTTATTTTTCTTAACATAATGGTCTCTAGTATCATCTTTTTTTGGCAAATTTCTTAATTTATTCTTTTCTTTATGGCTAAATAAAATTTATATATACATATACATATGTGTGTGTGTATACATGTGTGTATATATATGTATATACAGGTGTGTGTGTGTGTTTGTGTGTGTGTGTGATATTTTTATTATACATTCATCCATGGTTGAACATCTAGCCTTGTTTTATATTTTTATTATAAATTATGCTGCTATAATCATATGTATTTATATTTCACTATAGTAAGATAAATAATTTTCTTTAGAATAAATAATGATGAGAGGTATATCTAAGTCATATGCTGATCCCCTGCCTAGTATTATAAGAAACCTCCATACAGATTATAGAGGCTAATCAGTCCATTAACACTATGTAGGGAATGGAGGACATTCAAAACAGTAGAAGATATTATTGTCATAGAGAATAATTGGGGGAAATATTCATGTCCTGAATACAGGACATAAATGTTGTGCAGGTTATAGAAGCTATTCAATATATAGAGGCTACTCAAGTCATAGATCTACTCAAGTCATATATGCCACTCAGTCCATAGAAGAGTTGCAGGTCATTCACACTATGCAGGTTATACAATGAACCCAGAACATGAAGGCTAATGAGGTCACAGATGCTACTAAAGTTATTAAGGTACCTCCAATATTTCATATGTATCTATTAAGTCTAAATTATTGATTGTGTATTTTAATTCTGCAGAATTTTTAATTAGATTTTGTTTGGAGAATTTATCTAGTGAGGAGAGTGGCATGTTAATATCACCCACATCTTGTGTTATGGCCTATTTAATTGTTAATATTGATGATTTTTTTGATGTATGTAGCTGTTCAATTATTTGGGCATACATATTTATGATGGTTATGATTTACTTAAGTTGTATGAAATGGCCTTTTTACCTTCTGAATAATTGTGGTTTGAAGCCACTTTATCTGATAGGAGAATGGAAACCCCTTGCTTGTTTACTAGGCCCATATGTATATATTCCTCATACTTCCAATTTCAGTTTACAGGTGTCTTGTTTCTATGAGAAAAGTTTCTTAAAATTTGGTGTTGTTTTATAATTCAATCTGCCAGCCTGTGTATTTTAATTGATGCAGTGCCTCCATTAGCATTCAGTGTTAATATTGAGTGATGCTTTTTATTTTGTCATTTTGATTTATTTATAGTTTGTAAGTTGAGTTATATTTTCCTTTAATTATTAGTCTAGTTTAGTTTCTTTTTTACTGATTTTTATTTTTATTCTCCATTTCTAATAAAATATTTTATTGGAAATGGGTTTAGAAATCAGATGAGATTTGGATTGGATTTTCTCTTTGACCTATCATTTTTCTCTAGTCACTTATAAAATTATATTTTTTATCTGTATATTAGGCATTTTTATAGTAAAGTGTATTGGAGGAAATTTTTGTTTGTTTGTTTCTTTTTGTAACATATATTTGGAAAACTTCATTCTTTGTAAATTTTATTTACCATTTAATTTCTAAGGTTTGGAATATTTTCTGATAATATTTTATCCCCAAACTAGTGCATTCTTTTAGTTTTATTTCAAAAACTTCATCTATAGCAATAAATATTTCCCTTTATTTATTTATTTGTTTGTCTATTTATTCATTCACTCATTCATTCTTAGGTATACATGACAGCAGAATACATTTTGATTCATTGGGTAACTCTGAATTTTCCGGTTGTACATGTTGTAGAATCACATCATATATGAAATCATACATAAAGCTAGGGCTATGAAGTCCATCTCATTCCACCATCATTACTGTCCTAATGTTCTCTGTTCCCTACCTCCCCTTTGACAAAATTTTAATCATTCTTCCCATGTCTCCTCCCCCATTATGGATCAGCATCCACTTATCAGAGAGAACATTCAGCATTTTTTGTTGTTGTTGTTTTGTTTTTGTTTGCCTTGGAATTGGCTCACTTCACTTGTCATAATATTCTCTAACTTCATCCATTTACCTTCAAGTGCCATAATTTTATTCTCTTTTATTGCTGAGTAATATTCCATTGTGCATATATACCACAATTTCCTTATCCATTCATCTGTCAAAGGGCATGTAGATTGGTTCCACAGTTTAGCTATTGTGAATTGAGCTGCTATAAACATTGAAGTGGCTGCAGCACTGTAGTATGCTGTTTTTAGTCTTTTGCGTATAGACCAAGGAGGGGGATTGAAGTGTCAAATGATGGTTCCATTAGTTGTTTTATAAGAAATCTCCATACTTCTTTCTATATTGGTAGTACCTTTGCAGTCCCATCAGCAATGTATAAAATGCTTTGTCCCTCTCAATCTCTTCTACATGTATTGTTTTTTTATATTCTTTGATAATTTTCATTCTGACTAGAATGAGATGAAATCTTAGAATAGTTTTGATTTGCATTTATCTAATTGCTAGAGATGTTGAACATTTTTTATATGTCTGTTTATCCATTGTATATCTTCTTGTGAGAAGTTTCTGTTCAGCTCCTTAGCCCATTTATTGATAGAGTTGTTTAATTTTTGGTATTAAGCTTTTTGAGCTTTTCATATGTCCCTGAAACTAGTGCTCTATCTGATGTGCGTGTGGCAAAAATTTGTTCCCAGAATGTAGGCTCTCTGTTCATTTCATTAATTGTTTCTTTTGCTGAGAAGAAGCTTTTTCTTTGAATTCATCTCATTTACTGATCCTTTATTTTACTTCTTGTGCTATAAGAGTCTTGTTAAGGAAGTAAGATCCTAATTTGATGTGATGAAGATTTGGGGCTACTTTTTCTTATATTAGGCATAGATTCTTTTGTTTAATCCCCAGGTCTTTGACTCACTTTGAGTTTAGTTTTGTGCATGATGAGAGATAGGGGTTTAGTTTCATTTTGCTGCATATGGATTTTCAGTTTTCCCAGCACCATTTGTTGGAGTGGCTGTCCTTCAATATACATGTTTGGCATCTTTGTCTACTATAATATAATTGTATTGAACTGGGTCTCTGTGTCTTGTCTTCTGTTCTACATGTCTATTTTGGTGCCACCACCATGCCATTTTTGTTACTATAGCTTTGTAGTATAGTTTAAGGTCTGGTATTGTAAAGCCTTCACTCTTTTTACTAATGATTGTTTTGGCTATTCTAGGTCTCTTATTCTTTCAAATAAATTTCATTATTGTCTTTTCTATATCTATAAAAAATGACATTGGGATTTTAATTGGAATCAAATTGAATCTATATAGCACTTTGGGTAATATAGCCATTTTGACAATATGGATTTTGCCTGTATTTTTCTTTGTAAAGGTCTTTCTCCTCTTTTGTTAAATTGATTCGTAAATACTTTATTTTTTTGAAGCTATTGTGAATGGAATAGTTTTCCTAATTTCTCTTTCAGAGGGTTTATCACTGATGTATAGAAATGCAATTAATTTATCGATGTTGATTTTATATTCTGCTATTTTGCTGAATTAATTTATTAATTCTAAAAGTTTTCTGGTGGAATTTTTTGGATTTGTTAATTATAAAATAATATCATTTGCACGTTCTTCTTTCCCTATTCATATCCCTTTAATTTCTTTCATCAGTCTAATTGCTCTGGCTAGTGTTTCAAAGGCTATATTGAATAGCAGTGATAAAAAGCATCCCTGTCTTGTGTCTGTTTTTAGAGGAAAGTTTCCAATTTTTCTAAAAATATGGAATGCATCACAAATTTGTGTGTAATCCTTGTGCATAGGCTATGGTAATCTCCTATGTATTATTTCAATTTTAGTATATATGCTGCCAAAGTGAACTCCAAATAAATCTTAAATTTAGGCCTTATATATTCTCCCATATTTTTGAAAGTTCTGATCATTGTCTCTTAACATTTATTCTCTATGGTCAAATTTGTTTCAAGATTATATGTGTTGGGCTTTTGCTCAGTTGTAGAGTGATTGGTATGTGTGAGGGACTGGGTTTACTTCTCAGTAACACATAATAAAATATAAATATTGTGCCCTTTTACAACCAAAAAATAATAAGAAAATATTATGAATATTTTCTCTTGAGGCCTGAAATTTTTTTCAACTGGTTAAGTTTTAGGTCTATTCTTTTGATTGGATTTTATTTGGAAGGTGGTTGAGATCAAACCCAGAGAATTTTGCATAAAAGACAAGCATTCTACCAACTGAGCAATATCCTCAGCCTTTATTAGGTTTTTAATTTGGTTTATTGATTCCCTTTTCAAAGATTTCTGCTTGATTTTTCTTCAGAATCTTTACTTATTAAAATAATATTTTGTCTCTTGTATTTTCTCTTATTTCATTCTTTATGTTAATGTTTAATGTACACATCATTTCAACCATACATGTTGTAAATTTCATCTTGTAAAAGAAATTTCTCTCTCCACTGTGGTGTCAATGAAATCTCTTGTGGAGAATTCCTGTGTTGCTCCACATGGTTTATTCCCTAGGGTTTTCATAGTGTTTGTTTTTCTATTTATCTATCTGGATGGATATAAAGATGTATAGTTTCTACTTTATTAGCTTATAGTGTTTCTGTATGTTATGAGTACCTTACATATCAGAGGGGAGCCCAATAATAACAACAACTTCTGGAAACACTATATAACTGTAGAGTAGAAAATTAGTTCCTATTTTGACATCTACAGTGTTATTTGGTACAATAAGTAGAAATGAATCAACAATTTTCTCAGTAAATCTAGTAAATGATCAGAAATTATGTCTAGCATAAAATCAAACAATGGGTATCGTGTATGGCTTTTGTCATATTTATTATAGCTGTAGCATTTATGGTGCATTTAGGCATTTTATAAATCAATTAGTATTAAGTCATGTTAAGAATAGAGTTGAGGGCCAGGGTTGTGGCTCAGTGATAGAGTGGTTGCCTTGCACATGTGAGGCAATGAGTTTTATCCTAATCACCACATAACAAATAAAAGTATTGTGTCCAACTGCAACTAAAAATATTTAAATATGAAGAATAGAGTTGAATAAGAGAAATAAAGAAGAGATAAGTGGGTGGAAAAGTATTTTAAATTTCCTATGGTGAATAGGGCAAATGCAGTTTTATTTAAGCAAAAGTGATTTGAAGTAGATATAGTTCTACCAATGAGTGGTTTGATCAAGGGAAAAAAGATCCTGGTTTCTATAATCTAAATATTTTTACTTGCAGTTTTGTCAAACTTTATCCATACATAGTCCAGATGCCTATTATCTTACTTACATAAAGCACACCACTGTAAATTTTAAAATGTATTCATATTCAAATCTGAAAAAAATATTCTTAGCTCATCAGGCTTGCTTAATTGCACTAATATCTATAATCAATTTAAATTATTTAAGATCATCTTTCATAGCACATTAAGTTTATGCTGGAACACATTTAAGATACTCACTAATATATAGATGCACATGAGATTGGGAGAGGGCCGTGTAGTATTCCAGGCAATTCTCACATTGCACTTCATTCTGCCAATTTTACAGTGAAGGAATATTTCTGTTGTTTTCAGGGATTTTGTCATGATGTCTTATTTTTGGATTTGAAATAATGGTGCAATAAACATCACTAAGCACACAGGAAAGTCATTAAAGTTAAGTCTTTTGTTCTAAAACTGTTCTGTAAACATTTATTGGGAATAAACAGGAATCTGTGGTTTCTAACCTCTTTTCTTAATGATTGTTGAGAATCATAATCCATAAAAGTGCTGGAAAAATTATGTAATTTTATTTTTTTGCTATCTTTTGCTTTTTTTTTTTGCTATTTTGTGCATGCTTAGTCTCCTTTTTTTAGAGTTTAGAACTTCAGGACTTGCTTACTTAAACAAAATATGTTAAATTTGAGACAGTGAAAAACAAACTCCTTCTACAAGCAATTGGTAGTCCTGAAGTTATTACCAGGGAGAGCAGGATTGGAGCAGTGCTCAAGAAAGGCTAAAATCTCAGTCAGGCTATCAGTTGTTTACTATAATTTCCCATATTACACCCAAAATTCAAGTTTAAGAGGAGCTCATCTGTCAGAAAGATCAACTGGGAAAATATGCTGGCAAATATTTTCTTGAGATAAAGTGACAACTTTGATATTTCTCTATTTCTTTACCTTAATTCCAGCTGTTAAAACACTTGGAAAGACTTTCATGGCCATAGAAAATCACCACGTTTTCTGGCTTAGATACTTGTATATTACTCCTTCCACATTTCTCTTTACTTAGGGTGATCCTGAATGTTGGACATTTGGTCCCAAATATTTTTTTTTCTTAAAAAAGGACTAATGGCAAGAATACATCAGCTTTTCCTGATGATTTTAAGTAGATATTTTCTAAATTGTCCAGTGTATCTAAGACTCTACTAATTTATGACTTTGTCAAGAGACATTTATGAGTAGCTTTATTTAAGTGTATTTATAGATGGAAAGAGAGTCCAGAACTTTAATATTCTGCTTTATTTTCAATAACATTTACCATTAACTTATGTATTTTATTATGTTGCTAAGGTTTGAACCCAGTATGTTGTAAAATCTGCACACACACTTTAACTCTAGAGATTGAATAGTTTTATCCATTCACATCTAATGTTATTTTTTTATATGGTTGGATTTAGGTAGGTCTTTCTATTGCTCTTAACAATGCAAAAATTTTATATACACATAGATTCAGATTTTGTTCATGTTATGATTCATTTGTCTGTAATATTGCAATATAAATTCATAATATTTCAATATTATCACATAAAATAACTACTTTATTTGGTATTCTAAATTAGACATTTTGGGAGGTATTTTACATATTTATTTTCCAAATGAATTTTAGAAAAAAAAATTGGTTTCTTTTTTATTAAAAGAAAAACATGCTAAAATTTTAATGGAAATTGTATTTGCAATGATAAGTTTTATTTACACATATGGTGTGTATCTTTGAGTATTTTATGTCCTTTTTATATTTTTATGTTGTGATAAGTTTTACCTACTTCTCTTGAAAGTATATATGTGATGCATTATGCAGATGTTGCTTGTATATAATACTTGTGTAGTATTTTGTTCTGTTAGTTAAACTAGATGAAATAAAACTAAAATAGTGTCTTGGCCTAGAAAACAAATTTTTCTCAGACTTCAGTATTTACTTTATTTTGAATGTACTACATTTTTTCTCATAGCCCCTAGATTTCAATTGTATGGATCCATATAGCTGTAGCCTTATACTATTATGTAACTATTTATTACCATCGTTTACATGTATGGCAATTGCTATAGGTCTGTGCTACAGATTGAGGAGTATTATATATATTATATAGTTAAATTATTTTTTCAAATAGATAACAGCAATTAACACTTCATCTTTAATTCATCAAAATTTGTTTTATGTCCTCAATATTATGTAAATTTTTGTATCTGATTTTTTCTATTTCTATAATTTGTATAGGTGTTGAGATTTTTTGATTTTTAAATATTTCTTCTACAAAAATGGTTATTGAAGTCTCTTGATTACTGTTTCTATCATTTCCTTATTAATTGAAAGTGCTTAGTTATATGCAATGTCATTTATTCTCACACCCTGAAACACATCTTTATATTTTTAATAAGATAATTTATGAATAAAATTTTTATTTTAATGTTAAACAATTTATAAATTTTAACATATATTTTCTAAGGGTTTGAAAACATCCCCTTTGTTTTGGGGTTCTTGAGATTGAAATCATTTCAATAATCTACACCTAGGGGTGGTTAACCTCTAAACCACAGCCATATCCCCAGGCCATTTAATATTTTATTTTGAGACAGTCTTGCTCAAGTGCTTATGGCATTGCTACATTTCTGAGGCTGGCTTTGAACTCTTGATCTTTCTGCCTCTGCCTTCCAAGTCATTGAAATTGCAAGTGTGTGTAACTATTTCCAGTTATATTTTATTTTTATATTGAAGTATAAATTACTTGTGAAAATAATTTATATTTGGTATTAAGGAATCATATAATACCATTTTCCCCACAAATATTCCCTCATCCCAACATTTTCTTTGGAAAGAATGTCATTTTTACATTTCCATAGTGTAGTGCAAACTATATACTTTATCTTTTTCAAAACGCCATGCGTTTTCTTTATTAAGGTTTTGCTTAGCTCCATAGGTATATTTATTTATTTATGAGGTATATACTGATTTCTATAACTTCATAACATAAAGTAATGTGCAGTAAAATTATCTGTTGGTCAGTGATGAACTTCATGTAACTATAACATGTAGCCCAAGCATTTGGAAATACAAAAATTTAGATGTCAGTAGTCACTATGAAATTTGCAAAATGAAAAATAAATTAATAAATAAAACCTTTAGAGTGCATTTCCTGGAATGTACATCCATAATTAAATGAGGCATATTTTTTACATATACATGTATTTACAATTATGTATAATTATTACATTATTACTACATCTCATACTTACCATATCTATTTCAATTTACTTGATATCTTTAAAACACTAATATCTGACATTCTGTGGATATGTATTTTTTTATATCTTGAAAAATTTCACTTTTATTTAGGATATTTTTTCTTTACTCTTCTTTTTATGGAATTACCTTTTCCAAATTATTCATATCAATTAATTTGATATCTTTTAGTTTATTTAGTAAAGCCTGCATATTTCCTGTATAACTTTAGCTTTAGATACATATCACTTTTTGTAGTTTTATTGTCATGTAATTTACTTTTAATGACCTGCATATGTAACTCAAACCCTGATCCCACTCTGGAATATTGATATCTGAGTGAAGGTGATTAGAAAGAGATTTATGCACAAGGCAGGAAAGGGTTGAATAATGATAAAATATAAATGCTAAGTATGTAGAAATAGCTATTAATAAATAAGTATTGGTGGGATAGATGGGATGGGGGTGGGGAAGAGCAATAAAGGAAAGAGGAAAAAGAGAAGCAGCTAAGGGTTAAGATGCAACAAGTCTAAAATGGCAACATGTGGGTAAAAGGACAGTGTATTTGAAGAAATAAATAAGATTTAGAAAGAAAGAATAAGGTAACTGGCACATTTCTCAAGACAGAGTCAGGTGAAAATCATTACATGTTTATCTCTTCCCACCTAGAAGTAGAATTGGTGGTTCATAGTGTATGCTTCAGCAGGTAGTAGAAAAACATTTCCAAATATTTTTACACTTCTGCATGACTACAAGCAGATTTTGAAAATTCCAGCCACTTTACAGCTTTGTACATTTAGTTTGTTATTCATTTGCTTATTTATTTATTTATTCAGTTATATATTTGATCCTTTATTCACTGACTTTTGCTTTAGTTGGCACTGTTTTTACATTCCTGGTGAGTATATAATGGTGTAAATATCCTGAATGTTAACTTTTTAAATATTTGTTTATGTATTTAATCATATGATTACTTGTCATTTGAATGTTTTTTCCTTTTGCCAAGCCTGCTTTATACTAGTCCTAACTATGGCTCATGAAGATTTGACAAAAACGCTTCATTTTAAACTTTTCAAGGATCTATCACTTTGGCATAACCCAATCACCCACTAAAGTAGACCTCTTGTCCAACTAATATCTATATTAAAACTGCTGTTAATTCCCATACATATCTTAAAATAGGATTTTTGTCTTCATTTGTACATTGAATAGCAGAATACTAACTTCCCAAAACAGCAGTTAATAAACCTAGGTGAGTTTTCCATAGACCAACCCATTACTGCTTTTAAATTGTTTACATTCTTGACACTGAGTATGTCACTAATTACCTTCTCTTTTTTATTCTCTCTTTCTCTCTCTCATATCACAGATTTGGACCAAGAAATGCTTTGCAACTGAGACACATCCTCAGCTCTTTTTAAAAATTTTAGAGAGTTTTGCTGAGTTTCTTAGATCCTCACTAAACTGCCGAGGTTGGCTTTGAACATGTGATACTCCAACCTTAGCCACCCAAACCACTGAGATTACAGGCATGCACCACCACACCCAGATGTTTATACTCCTTTTAATTAGTCACAACAGTAGAAATTAAAATTGTATTTATCTCACTTTTCTAGAGTAGTAGTGTATTACCAACTAAAATATGTTTTAAAACCAATTTAGTATGTAACTACCAATTTCTTTCCCAGAGTTTATTTAGTCACCTCTTTAGGTCTTTGGTGAATGGTCTTCTTTCTCATTCTCAGAATATAAATGTCTCCTGCTATTGGATGGTTCTATGCTAAATGTGTTGAAAATTATAATATTAAACATACAATACTTATGTTTCCAAGCCTATTTGAGAAAGAGAAAGGAAAAGAGACATAACCAATGAATCACTTCCATCAGACACATAATATCAGCGTTTAACCTGAAATATGATCCAGATTCTTCAGTGATAATGTGGCGTTAGAACCAATAGCCTAACCTAAGTTTTGGGGACTCTCTAATGTATAATGTATGTTTAAAAATATTTGATTCTCCTTTTAAATAAATTTATTGCTACTTGCTTAAAAAATAAAGCAACTAAGTGAATGAGAATTAAGTCTTCTGGAGGCACTGAGACTAATCATTAATTCTAGTGGTCAAACTGGGAAGACAAACTTTTTTTCAAATTGAAATAGAACAATTAGATGTATTGATCTGTAATGACAAAAATGGATTTTAGGGAGGTTACACCACAGATTTTTAGGGCAGAATCTTGAAAATGTGGGAAACATATATGCACATACATATATATTTATATAGAGAAAAAAATAAATAATAAGTTTATAATGGGGTAAATTTAGTATGCCACATGCATTGTAGGTTGAAGGTAATGACAACATTCAAAAGATAAAGAAAGTAGTAATTGAGCTAATTCTGGACTATAATTGTGGGAAATATAAATAGAAATTTAGTAAAAAAGGAAATCCAATGAAATCCCTTTGAATATGCCTCTGTCCTCTGTTCTTCATTCAAATTTTATTCCCTAAAGTGGCCTTATGTGGATATGGTGCTATCTGAATTTATTTATTTATTTATTTTGTTATGTTCTGGTTTCAGGATTTCATCTTTTATGTCATGTAATGCCTCATCACTACCTCATTTTTGTGGATATTTTACTACGGATTCTGGTCTGTACAGCCAAAACCCCACATTTCTCATTCTGTGTAATGAACTGACTTTTGTCCATTTTTGCAAACAATGTGTAAAATAACAAGCCTATTGGAGGGTCTTCAATATAATATAATTCTCTCTTCCTGTGTGATTTGAGGGTAGCTCCCTGCTTGGTTATCATCATATTCCCTATGAGAGGCGTTTATCATTATTCATATTTTTGAGTACTCTATAAACATGGAAGGTTTTCTTTGCACATGTCCATGGAGCTGTGTCCCTCATCAATTGCAGCCAGACCATGAAAAGCATGTCTGTGGCTAGTGATCCTTACAATGACTTATCAGTATATAAATTTCATGTTCTTTATAATTTTTAACATGTAACATTTTTGTAGCTATGTTGTAACTAAAATATGTTCAAATTTATTCAGTTTTATATAATCTCAATGTAGCTATTTTAAGACATACTTTTCAGTGTTTGTCATAAATTTGTCATTTTATGTTGAGCAGACCAATGACAAATTTGGATTCATTAAAAAAAATCAGTTGCATTTATCCAGATTATCATCACTTCTGAAAAGCCTATAAAGGGCATTGGAGTGTGACTTACATATAGGTAATTTTGGTAGCTACTGGTTACCTTGATGAGTCCTGCTTTCCCAGAATGTTGAAGTATAGCACCAGAGAAGCATTCTGGGGCAAGTATAAAATAGAAAGTGGGAAGATTTATTTAAGAATATTGGAACAGGCTTCTCCCTGGAGGAAAAGAGAAACAATAGGTAGAATCTGTGGGCTGAGAAAATGTCATTAATTTTACATATCTAAAGTGTTATCTATTCTCTTGTATTTTTCTCCCTTAATGTGTTTGTTTTCCCTCATTATGTAAATTTGATCAGGAGATGCCAGTGGGAATGCCAAGTGTGGGAAACAGGTTGGTTATTTAGGGGTTAGTGTGGAGTAATCTGGACATGAAGGGGAGCCCAGGGTAAATTAATAAATAGTACACTATATACTTAGGAGTTGTTTTATTAATTATTTAGGAGGGACAGTATAGGACAGGCTTCTGGGACATTAGCATTTTAATCTTTTACTACACTGGCTCCAACGTTTGAGATCCAAAACACTTTGGTGTGTTTTCTTCAATCTGGCCCAATTTCTCTATCTATGCTGACTATTTTTAATTCTGGCTTCAATTATAGTATTGTGGATCCACATTTTTGCATTAAATGTAATAAAATTTCAATAATCTTTGATAACAAATTTTCTTCTTCTCTTATATTTATTCAGTCACTGCAGTGCCTCTTTGTTCACTGAAAACAGATAGGTATCCTAGAATTCCTTACAGAGTTCAAATTAAATGTAGTGAGTATAGAGGAAAGTATAGGAAAAATATTTTTGAGTTGGAAGCAATGGAATTGAGAAGATTTAGGAGACAGAGCAATGAGAAAACTCCTGTTTCTCAGGAGAAAACCTGTATAACTATTAAAGTCCTGTTTTGTCTCCTGACTTGCCCCATCAATATTTCTATAGCCTTGTCAATGGGACTTCTCTGTTCTTTCTCCTGTGACTCATTTTAAGATGAAAAATAATGAGCATAGGATGCTGGGGTATTGTTTTGGTTCTCCACAAAATATTTTTTAAAATGTAAACAAAAAAATGAGAAATGAAATTTGAAATAAAAAAATCAAAATTACAGATGGAATTATAAATTAGTTTTCAAAATAAAAACAGCACCTCCATATATTGGGCTATGGAGACTAACAGAAATGACAGTTCCCATGACTCAAACTTGGAAGTGATATCCCATGTCAATTGATGATTTGTTTCTTAGAAACCAGAGTGTGATATGGATTCACTTAGAAGTGAGGGAGCTATAGAACAAGTGCAAGAGGATGTTATGATGTTTGGAATCCCTTGTACTGTACTCACATAATACAATGGGAAGGGACATTGGGAAAATTCAAAATATTTATATGACATAGTTAGGTAATTATTGATGTTTCTTAGGTGATAAGAAAGATGAATCTCTGTTATTTCACTCTGTTCTGTGATTATCACAGGAAACCATTAAGAGTTATATGGCAAATTTGGGTTATCCCTTAAAATCAGTCCCTGAAAACTTCCTGTGGTTTATAGTGGGAATAGCAGCCAGGAGAGAGGTTAACTTTTCCTATTTCACTATGGAACTCAGGTCATTATAGAGTTGTATGTTATTCTTCATCCCTCACCTTACTATGTTTGGTCACCTTTATGTTTATATAAATGTTCTATGTTTGAGACTGAAGTCTCTCATGAATTTATGACTGTGGCATGCTTGGTATCTAGAAAGTTGTATGCAAAAATATAGGATGACTATCTCCTGAGAAGGTTTTTGTACAAAATATATGATGTCCAATGACATGTCCAAGTATTTCTATGCAAAATCATAGAATACTTAGCTGGTATATCAATGCCCTCCATAAGGAGGCTCTGTGTTACATCTTTATTAGCTTTGGCCTTGATCTTAGGCACATAGCTCCTGGGAATGAAGAAACTCATTTACTAGTTAACTACAATATTTCTTCAAGCTCTGCAGCTCCTGGAACTGTCCATTTAACAGTAACTTGAAACAATAGAATTTTTGAGAGCTACACAAAACTCCTAACATTGCATATTGTAATGGTGGAATGTTATTGATAAATAAGCTGCATAACGTTGCTGATTCTGTAACCTGCCTAATAATACAATCAACAATAATATACTAATGATGAGTCACTTAAGGTAATCTGTGAATATAAATAAAGCTGACAGCTCTGATGAGCAGCTTGTCTTCCTTGCCACCACACCTTGACTCTGTGTCTTTTATTGTTTTCTTCACATGTTTATTTATTGCAGAAGCATGACTCCATCATTAGGATTTCTCATGAGAACATGTATGACTACACAAACCTCATAACAACTTTAAAAGCAGATGGTAGATAAATCCCTAGGGAACATGTTGGGAAGCTATGGAGGTCCTCTGAAGCACCATGATTTCCTCAAGGTAAGACCCATGGTCAGAGTGAGAGATGGTTCTAAACCAAAGTCTGTCTCTTCACACCAGGGGAGGTGCCCATCTGGAGACATGTTCTAGGGTGTCTTATTATACTTGTGTATACCTTTGCATATATCAGGGGAAGAGGGAGCATTTGACATCATGGGGGCCTTTAGAACAATTATGTGTGAGAAAGAGACTCAGGTAAAAAGTCCCTCATTTCCTTGGCAATAAAAAATACACAACTTCTAATCCTAGTAGCTAGGTACCCACTATCCAGATACAGTGCCAGTCTGTTCACTTTTGTTGACACCAAAAAGCCTAGAGCAATATGTTCTTGTTATATGCCAATCTGTGGAATCTAAGGCCTCAGAAATGCCTGAGTAGCTAACTTTCAAGAGTGTGGAGGTCAACACTGGGTTCTGAAGAATAAGGTGATTCTTCCCAAGGAGACCAGAAGTGAGACAGGACAGATCATTTCAAATGAGGATAATCTATTTTCTTGGATTCCCCTTTAGATATCTCCAGACCCTCATTAGACATGTGTGTGTGAGTGAGTGTGTTTGTCTCATTTCTACTGAGAATATGAGAAAATATTTTTTTAAAAAAATTTTTCCCTTGACTGTATGGCAGTGAGTAATTTCTCAAATTACTACTGTTTTTTTAATGTGTAAATATCCCTCTTTAATCACTGAACATAGCAAAATGACAGAGGTTTATTTTTGGATTTTTTTGGTCTAGCACTCGTATGACATAGCTCATGACTGATAGCTCCAGACCCTCATTAGACATGTGTGTGTGAGTGAGTGTGTTTGTCTCATTGCCCTACAGAGAGGTAACACTTCCTGGGTTCATAAATTTCTGTGTATACTATAAATTTTAACCAATACAAAGAATATGTTGGAGCTGCTGAATCAAAGGTTTGTATCATCTTTACACTGTGGAACATGGCCATTCCATGGTTTGGTGTTTGGAAATAAAGGCATAAATCTAAACATCACTCAACTCTTTGGAAAGTAGGATTATCAGAGAAATCTGCCTTGTTATTAAAAAAGGAGGATGAGACCTGGGAGTGTTTATCACATGACTGTTTCTATGGTACAGGGTGCTAAGGACGCCAAGGATTTTGGACTTTAGCTGTAGGCTGGACTTTTCTTTTGTGAGAAAGTTTTCTGCCTCAGATAAAACTGTTCTTAGCCCAAAGGAAAGGCAGTTTCAAATTTGGTAAGAATTATATTGATTGCATCTGGGAGGCCCCCTGACTGGCATGTAGGCACAACAGAGAGTCCTGAGTTGGTAAAGGTGATTTTCATACTGAGCTTGCTATGAAGTTAGTGGTTGGATTAGTTAATGGCTCAAATATATATGAAGTATAATAGATATGAGAATTGAAAGTAATGTAGGCTGAGGGAAAAGACAAATAGCAATATGCTGACAATCTCAATTCTCCTGACAAATGTTTTTCTAGGGCTAATTGCAGATAAAGGAGGAGTATCCTGCCATGTTAGAGACACTTTTCCACAGCTCACAGGACCTCCTGACCCATGGGCCCAAATTCCTGAGCACTAAAACTGACCATTTCATTGATTGATGGAAAAAGCCCCAAATTCCTAAGTACCCAAGAGAACCAGCACCTTTCAACTAGACCACCTCCCAAAAGAACCTATCTAGACCCAGTCCGTGTCTTTGTTTGTTGGCTCATTTTTCACTGGGAAAGTGGGTCCATCTCTGTAGATGTAGTCCTGTTCCTGAATAAAGCCTGAAATGTTTGCTGCCATCCTCGTCTTTTGCACTAACATTTTTGGTTCCCTGACTAGGAATTGAGAATGAATTAAATGTTTCCCCATTCCTCAAATACTTTCCCTTCCAATACAATCAGTTAAACAGTTGATGAGACTTAGAGAGTGACTGTTGATCACCTGGAATCTTTAAAGCTCTCTGAAAACTGGGAGACCCCCCCAGCCATGGCTCTTTGAAGCTATGGCTGAATCTCAAAAGTGACTGCATTTCTCCTGCCCTTTGCTGAACAACTTATGTGGAAGACTTGGTGTGAGGGAGAGGCAGAGGGCCTAAGGCAACTGAATGCAGCTGGCCAGGGCCACTCTCTAGTGCTGCGTGAAAGCCTTAGGTCTAAAACCTTACCCCAACACCCTTAGAGATGTTACTGAATTTCAACTGCTATATGGGAGAAGTTTGGTGCATGTGTCAGGAGGAAGGCTCAAAAATGACTGAAGTCATCTGGCTGGGGCCAATCCCCAGGGTTGCCCAAAATCTTTGAGTCTGAGACCTGGTGCCCACAGCCACTAGGGGTACCATATCAACTGCACATTACATTCTACGGCTTTATGCCACATGGGCAATAAGGGAACTCATATCAAGCCCATTGTTAGCATTAAGAAAAGCCAACTTCTTCCCATTCCCTGCCTTTCCCTCCCTGACACATTCAACAAACTTTACAAGTCATAGGACCTACTTGCCATTTTGCTTCTGCATCCACCACTGGCCTTCTCATCTTTTTAGAGAAGTAAGACCCCTTCCTAAATCAGTCCCTCACCCTCATATCTGCTGGACAGATATCTCACCATTACTTGGGGCCCTTCCCCTTACCACTAGGGTTGAGGAAAAGACATTCCCCCAACCCCTCGTGGGAAAGTTTAGTCTGGGACTGGTATTTTTGGTGGCATAAAGAGTGCAGGGGAGGGGCTGGGGTTATGGCTCAGTGGTTGAGCGCTTGCCTCACATACGTGGGGCACTGGGTTCGATCCTCAGCACTACATAAAAATAAATAAATAAAGATATTGTGCTCATCTACAACTAAACAAAATATTAAAAAAAAAAAGAGTGCAGGGATGCCTTGCTCTCCATTGTCATGTTCTCTAGATACCTTTCTGCTGGACACAGATTACACTGTCTCTCTGCTGGACAGAGAAACAAAGACTCCATCGTCAGGACATGCCTAGCTCCTTACCACTGGGATTGATGGAAATGCATTTCCCCAAACCTTCACGGGGAAATCCAGTTCATGACTGGCATCTTGGTGGCATAAAGAGTGCAGGGGAGAATCACTCAATCAATTCCCAAAGACACTCCCTTGGGCTGTCTCTCTGCCAATTTTAAAAACCACTATTCCCACACTAGACTCAAACTAAAATGCCTCATCAAATTTAGCACTAAAGCTTGGCCAAAATACAAATTAAAAAGCCAGCACACATGGCCTAAATATGGAACTCTTGATGAAGAAATTTTATAGGCTTTAAAAGAATACTCGACCTAAAATGGCAAGTATCTAGAACTTTCCTATCTGAAAGCTTTTTTCCCTCTCCACTCAAACCCCTTACTACACCTTAAAGTTAAATTTCAGCTTCTGGCCTCTACAATTCAGGCTCTAAACAAAAACCCTATGTATCATGCCCTGCCCCAATCTCATAATACTCCCATGGCTTATGGTTTCACTATACTTGCTAAGTGACCCCTGAACCCCTGCTATTGATGTGATGAGAATGGACACTGGACAAAATCCTGCCCTAATCTTAGACCCCCCACTGACATTTTCCCAACTCTAAACAATGGAGACATGGAAGGTGGACTGCCTCCAGAGAAAAACACCCCTCCCCTAGGTATACCCACCTGATCCTCAACTTCCCTGCATGGAGTGATTGGAATGAGAGGGCCTGACCTTTCACTCAGAACATAGACAGACTAATGGACAGACTGATAAAAATTTCCATTAGGAATTCTTGATCAAAACACATCCCCTATAGCACCATCCCTGCACCACCTTGCAGTTGTCAACTACAATTTTGCAATCCACTTCTTCATTCACACAAAATAGCAGATGAACACCCCCCTCACACATCCTAGGGCCCTACAGGCTCACCAGAAGTGACTTCCTCCCCTTCCCAAAGTCCCATTACTTGCCTACTATGAGCACGCCCACATCTGGCAGGCTTCCAGAGATCTTGCCGATCACCTACAGCAATTTCATGGCTGAAATTCTGAAATCCACCTGGCTGCAGACCCAACCATTCCTTAGCTGAACTTGATTAGATCCACCGATCTCCAGACCTCAGGGTTACTGGGTTACAGCATGCATTCCCTCGCCTACTTGAGGGAACATCTAAAAATTCTCACACCCAAGTAAATTGGGACAAAGTGGAGAAAATTACCCAGGAATCTGGGGAGAATCCTGCACTGTTTTTACCCCAATTTACTGAGGCAGTTACCAAATATACAAATGTAGATGTAAACACCCCTGATGGTAATCTCTTCTTACATTTTCACTTTATCAGTGGGACTGCACCCAACATCCATGAGGATCTTAGACAGTTAGAGAAAGGTCCTGAGTCCCCACAGCAGTTAGTTTTAGATACAGTTTTTAAGGTTTTTAACAACTG